>OY735200.1:91524413-91606913 GCA_963457665.1 Thysanoteuthis rhombus | reverse complement strand
CCTGGTTATCTAATTCATTGGTACTGACAGATATTCCATGTTCAATGTACTACGATTTGTACCAGAAGAAATAGCCAATAGAGATCAGTACAACACAAAGAACATTGAAATTTCGAAAGGCAATTGATGAACATAATAGAGAAGTATATCGATAAATTGGCATATGTGACTTTATTCATGCTATTTGGATTTACGGTAATTGGTTTTAACAAATAATCTGGAAAACTGTGTTAAAATTTGTTTTTCACTGAAAAAAATTGAGATTCCAATCCATAAGACTATTGCTATCTCTGAGAAAATGTTACTTTTGAAAAAACAAATTTTTCAAGTTTCTTTTTTGGGGCAGGGTTTACAATGTAACTATAATGCTGAAATGAGCCCTTACTTTATAGCCATCATAAGCAACACAAAAATTATAGGAAGATATTAGAGGTATGTAAAGACATGGATTCCTTGTTCAAGAAACAAGATTATACCCACTTTACTTGAAGTTCAAACAGGGAAAATATGGAGAATTGAAGAAAGGAAAACATGTAAATACATAAACTATATTGTCATTGCTCTGAAGTTTGAATAAATTTAATTTTTGAATTGTCCTTATTTGTGCAATGTTTTTAACATCGAATGAGCAAGGGTATGAAACAGTAAAACCGGAACTACCTTCCCTACACTACGACAAGAATCTCATTTTCTGATGAAATACCATGTATTTTTATAAGATATGTTTTTTCTGCATTTTTGTTTTATATGTTTTCAATTGTTATTTCCAGAAGATGCGGATAACCAATAACTTCAAATTTCTATGAACTATATTAATTATTCTTAAAAGTGAAAAATTGTCCAAAAAAAAACGAAATACTTTAAAGCCATATTTTTCTACAATGGACGGAAAGTAAGGGTTCAGTTCAACATTATAGTTACAGCATAAATAGAACCCTCTTTCTAAAACTGGAATTTATTTTCCAAAGGTATCGATGATCTTAATGATTGAATGCACATTTGTTTTTCAAATTTTAGTATGGTTTTTGGGTTTTTTTCAATAAAACCAATCTTAACCAGCCTAAATAATAACCTTCATAAGTTGATTAACTGTATACTTTGGAGTAGTGGTCCTGTTTAGCAGTACAGTTATGTTATTGTTAGAATCCACCACCACCCCACTAAAACCTCGAAAATTGATTTTCCTCTCAATTGACAAATTTTCCTGACCAAATGAAAGTTCTATGGATAAAAAGCATAAAAAATGGCTTACAAAAATTTTTTTTTCTGATTTTTTTTTCTTTTTGTTTTCTGAATATTTGACTAAAGTGAATCATAATCGTGCATTAAGGTACTCTTATGATAAAACAATGCAGAAACCACTGTTTTGTCTTGCTCTAGAGTGTGACATTATGACTTATCTCTCCCGAAATTCTGGTTACTAACTGATATCACTGCCAAAAGATGAGAGGCAACTGGTGCAAATTCTTCTTTTGTCCTTCCTCCGGTCAGGTCAAGATTTCTGTAATTTCTAAAGTCAGGGAAGTCATGGAATCTTTAATCGCAAATATTATCTGGTCTCCTAGTGGAACTTTGGTTGATTAAACTTATTAGTCGAGAAAATTTTTAAGAATACTAATAAAAAAAAATGATGAGATTCAACTTTTGTCGTGCTAAAGGGTACTAAAGAAATGAGGTGCCAATTTTGAAAAATGTGCTCAGTGACAGTGGTCTTCCCAACCTGTTGCTTGAAACACTTCACACTTAGGTATACTTCTTAAGAGATGAAAAGGTATAATTTTTATTAATCATCATGTAGATACGGGCATAGCTGGAAATTATGTGCTAGGCTCCTTAGGCAACCCCCTCTTCAACATTTAGTGCAGTGGTTCCCAAACTAAGGTCAGCGAACAATGTATAATGTTTGAGAGTAGGTGAACTACTTTTCATAAATCTTTTGTGGGGTCGGGGCTGTATAAAATAGGCCCTACCCTTCCCGCAGCTATGCCTCTGCATGTGGAGAAAACACTGTTCTGTACAATTGTAGCCATTGCATAACATTACATCAAGTTATCAAAAGTTCATACTTTTCATATCCATCAGATAGATATCAGCACCTTTCAATGGATGTATTGAAAAGACAAAACCAACACAAAATTTCAGCCAAATTGATATCAAAATTTGGCAGTTTGAACCCAAATGAGTTGCTATCAGGCTTATATTACCCAAGTTGGAGATTATTGGATAATAAATATATTGGACAATTTTTGGATACCACCGATTTTAATGATTGAATCAAACATCAGATCAAGGAGACTTTATTATCTGCTCGACTTTCTTAACCCGGCCTCAAATTCAAAGGAAAAGTGTCATTTTATTACTGTTCACAGCATTCTTTGGGATGCACCAATCAGAACCTAAATTCTTAACTCTGGGTAAAAATTGCATATAAACATTTGAATTGGAAAATTATCAAAAAATAATGACTCTTACATGTGTGAATTGAATATTTTCTTCTGTTTTGAGTGTGTATGTGTCAGACATAGAGGCAGTACCAATGGAGATGAAGGGCTGAAAAGTTAACTGATATCCGTACTATAGTTATGAATGATATTTCAGTTATTTTCTATTCTTAGCATATAATTTTTTTTTTTAGCCCTGATTTGAAATTTATGAATTGAAAATGTTCCTTAATATCTATATTTTGAGATTTTTATTTACAAATATTCTGCCACTTTGAAAATTAAATGTTATGACTTCTTTCGATATGACATTCTCGGGTCTTCTTCATTCTCAGCTTATACTTACTTTTTTCAGCCCCGCATTGGAATTTATAAAAAGGGAAATGTTATTTTTGGATGTTGAACATTTTTATATCTAAATAATTCTGACAATCTAAAAATTAGATATTTTTCATTCTTAGCATATAGTTTCTTTTTCTAGCACCGCTCTGAACATTAGATAAAGGAAGATGTTATTTTCAAATAAAGCTTAATATCCATTTTTTTTTTTTTTATTCCCAAAGAACTGTACCAATTCTAAAATTCAATATTATGACTAATTACTCTATGATGCACACAATATTAAACTTCTTGAATAAATTTTTCTTAAATATTAAATACTCATGTTTTCTATCTTTCAGTAAATGGTGGCATTGGTATGTTTTGAATTTTATGTTTTACATAGTACCATTCTTATATCTACATTATTAGGGAGTGGCGGCATATGTCCATATCAGACATGCAGGCAGCATGAATAGAGATAAATGGCTGAAAAGTTAACTGATATCCGGACGATAGTTCTTCACTATTTCAAATACTATTACCAGTTATTCTTTTTCATTTTTTAGCACCGCTTTAAACTTTAGATAAAGGAAGGTGTCATTGTCGGATGTTGCCTGATATCCATATTTGAAAATTTTTATTTCTGAAGAATTGTGCCAATTCAAAAATCTAATGTTATGACTACTTTCTCTATGATGCAAAAAATGATAAACTTCTTTTCGTAATTTTTTCCAAAATATTCGATGCTGTTCTAGATATGTTTTCTATCATTCAGTGAATGTTGACATTGGCCAGTTTTGGATTTTGTATTTTACTAAGTACCATTCTTTATTTATATTTTAATGGAGTGGCAGCATATGTCTATATCAGACATGCATGTAGCACCAATGAAGATAAAAGGCTCAAAAGTTAACTGATAATAAAGGAAGATGTAATTTTCAAATGTAACTTAATATCTATATTTTAAGATTCTAATTAGTAAACAATTGTGCCAATTCAAAAATTCAATATCCTGTCTATTTTCTATAAGATACACACAATATTAAACTTCTTGAAGTAATTTTTTGAATATTCAATATTGAAGTTTTTTTTTCTTTGTTTTTGTATCTTTCAGAGAATAATGGCATAGGTAAGTTTTGAATTTTATATTTTACAAAGTAATGTTTTTATATCTACATTTTATTGAAGTGGCAGCATATGTCTATATTACACATACGGGCAGCACGAATAGAGATAAAGGGCTGAAAAGTTAACTGATATCAGAACTATAGTCATTTGATATTTCAAATAACATTCCCAGTTATTTTTCATTTTAGCATATAGTTTCTTTTTTTAGCACCGTTTCAAACTTTAGGTGTAGGAAGATGTCATTTCAAAATGTTGCTTCATAACCATATTTTGAAATTCTTATTTCTGATGAATTGTGCCAAATAAGAAATTTAATCTTATGACTATTTTGTATATGATATACACAATATTAAACTTCTTAAAGCAATTTTTTAAATGTTCAACACTTATTTGAATATGTTTTCTATCTTTCAGTGATGAGTAGCTTCGGTAAGTTTTGAATTTTATATTTTACAAAGTAATGTTTTTATATCTACATTTTTATGAAGTGGCAGCATATGTCTATATTACACATACGGGCAGCACAAATAGAGATAAAGGGCTGAAAAGTTAACTGATATCAGAACTATAGTCATTCAATATTTCAAATAACATTCCCAGTTATTTGTTATTCTCAGCATAGTTTCTTTTCTTAGCACCATTTTGAACTTTAGATAAAAGAAGATTTCATTTACAAATGAAGTTTAATATCTATTTTTTTTTAATTTTTATTCCTGCATTATCAGAACAATTTCACAATTCAATATTATGTCTATTTTCTCTATGATGCACAAAATACTAAACTTCTTGAATTGATTATTTTTGAATATTCAATACTCATTTGGATATGTTTTCTATCTTTCAGGGAATAGTGAAACTGGTAAGTTTTGATTATTTTCATTTTACAAAGAACCATTCTTATATCTATATTTCAATGAAATTGCAGCATATGACTCTATCAGGCATACAGGCAACAACAATAGAGATAAAGGGCTGAAAAGTTAACTGATATCAGCACTATAGTTGTTCATTTTTTCAAATAACATTACCAGTTATTTGTAATTCTCAGCATATAGTTTCTTTTCTTAGCACTGCTTCGAACTGCGGGTAAAGGAAGATGTCAATTTCAGATGTTGCTTCATATCCCTTTTTTTTCAAATTTTTTTTCCTAAAGAATTGTTCCAATTGGAAAATTCAATATTACGACTAATTTTCTCTGTGATGCACACAATATTAAAATCTTAGGGGTAATTATTTTTAGATATTCAATACTAATTTTGATATGTTTTCTATCTTCCAGTGAATGATGGCATTGGTCCGTTTTGAATTTTATATTTTACAAACTACCATTTTCATATCTACATTTTTATGAAGTGGCAGCATATGTCTGTATTTGCAGACAGGCAGCACGAATAGAGATAAAGGGCTGAAAAGTTAACTGATATCAGAACTATAGTCATTTAATATTTCAAATAACATTCTGACTTATTTGTTATACTCAGCATAAAGTTTCTTTGCTCAACATTGTTTTGAACTTAAGATAAAAAAAGATATTATTTTTAAATAAAGCTTAATATCCATATTTTTTTAATTTTTATTCCTAAAGAATTACACCAATCCAAAAATTCAATATTATCAATATTTTGTTTATGATGCACACAATATTAAAATCATAGAGATGATTATTTGTAAATATTCAATACTCATTTGGAAATGTTTTCCATCTTTCAGGGAATCGTGACATTGGTAAGTTTTGATTTTTTTATCTTACAAAGTACCATTCTTATATTTACATTTTAATGAAGTCGCAGCATATGTCTATATCAGACATGCATGTAGCACCAATGAAGATAAAAGGCTCAAAAGTTAACTGATAATAAAGGAAGATGTAATTTTCAAATGTAACTTAATATCTATATTTTAAGATTCTAATTAGTAAAAAATTGTGCCAATTCAAAAATTCAATATCCTGTCTATTTTCTATAAGATACACACAATATTAAACTTCTTGAAGTAATTTTTTGAATATTCAATATTGAAGTTTTTTTTTCTTTGTTTTTGTATCTTTCAGAGAATAATGGCATAGGTAAGTTTTGAATTTTATATTTTACAAAGTAATGTTTTTATATCTACATTTTATTGAAGTGGCAGCATATGTCTATATTACACATACGGGCAGCACGAATAGAGATAAAGGGCTGAAAAGTTAACTGATATCAGAACTATAGTCATTTGATATTTCAAATAACATTCCCAGTTATTTTTCATTTTAGCATATAGTTTCTTTTTTTAGCACCGTTTCAAACTTTAGGTGTAGGAAGATGTCATTTCGAAATGTTGCTTCATAACCATATTTTGAAATTCTTATTTCTGATGAATTGTGCCAAATAAGAAATTTAATCTTATGACTATTTTGTATATGATATACACAATATTAAACTTCTTAAAGCAATTTTTTAAATGTTCAACACTTATTTGAATATGTTTTCTTTCTTTCAGTGATGAGTAGCTTCGGTAAGTTTTGAATTTTATATTTTACAAAGTAATGTTTTTATATCTACATTTTTATGAAGTGGCAGCATATGTCTATATTACACATACGGGCAGCACAAATAGAGATAAAGGGCTGAAAAGTTAACTGATATCAGAACTATAGTCATTCAATATTTCAAATAACATTCCCAGTTATTTGTTATTCTCAGCATAGTTTCTTTTCTTAGCACCATTTTGAACTTTAGATAAAAGAAGATTTCATTTACAAATGAAGTTTAATATCTATTTTTTTTTAATTTTTATTCCTGCATTATCAGAACAATTTCACAATTCAATATTATGTCTATTTTCTCTATGATGCACAAAATACTAAACTTCTTGAATTGATTATTTTTGAATATTCAATACTCATTTGGATATGTTTTCTATCTTTCAGGGAATAGTGAAACTGGTAAGTTTTGATTATTTTCATTTTACAAAGAACCATTCTTATATCTATATTTCAATGAAATTGCAGCATATGACTCTATCAGGCATACAGGCAACAACAATAGAGATAAAGGGCTGAAAAGTTAACTGATATCAGCACTATAGTTGTTCATTTTTTCAAATAACATTACCAGTTATTTGTAATTCTCAGCATATAGTTTCTTTTCTTAGCACTGCTTCGAACTGCGGGTAAAGGAAGATGTCAATTTCAGATGTTGCTTCATATCCCTTTTTTTTCAAATTTTTTTTCCTAAAGAATTGTTCCAATTGGAAAATTCAATATTACGACTAATTTTCTCTGTGATGCACACAATATTAAAATCTTAGGGGTAATTATTTTTAGATATTCAATACTAATTTTGATATGTTTTCTATCTTCCAGTGAATGATGGCATTGGTCCGTTTTGAATTTTATATTTTACAAACTACCATTTTCATATCTACATTTTTATGAAGTGGCAGCATATGTCTGTATTTGCAGACAGGCAGCACGAATAGAGATAAAGGGCTGAAAAGTTAACTGATATCAGAACTATAGTCATTTAATATTTCAAATAACATTCTGACTTATTTGTTATACTCAGCATAAAGTTTCTTTGCTCAACATTGTTTTGAACTTAAGATAAAAGAAGATATTATTTTTAAATAAAGCTTAATATCCATATTTTTTTAATTTTTATTCCTAAAGAATTACACCAATCCAAAAATTCAATATTATCAATATTTTGTTTATGATGCACACAATATTAAAATCATAGAGATGATTATTTGTGAATATTCAATACTCATTTGGAAATGTTTTCCATCTTTCAGGGAATCGTGACATTGGTAAGTTTTGATTTTTTTATCTTACAAAGTACCATTCTTATATTTACATTTTAATGAAGTCGCAGCATATGTCTATATCAGACATGCATGTAGCACCAATGAAGATAAAAGGCTCAAAAGTTAACTGATAATAAAGGAAGATGTAATTTTCAAATGCAACTTAATATCTATATTTTAAGATTCTAATTAGTAGACAATTGTGCCAATTCAAAAATTAATTATCCTGTCTATTTTCTATAAGATACACACAATATTAAACTTCTTGAAGTGATTTTTTAAATATTCAATATTGAAGTTTGTTTTTTCTTTGTTTTTGTATCTTTCAGATAATAATGGCATAGGTAAGTTTTGAAATTTATATTTTACAAAGTAATGTTTTTATATCTACATTTTATTGAAGTGGCAGCATATGTCTATATTACACATACGGGCAGCACGAATAGAGATAAAAGGCTGAAAAGTTAACTGATATCAGAACTATAGTCATTTAATATTTCAAATAACATTCCCAGTTATTTGTTATCCTTAACATATTTTTTTTTTTTCTTAGCACCATTTTGAACTTTAGATAAAAAAAGATTTCATTTCCAAATAAAGTTTAATATCCATCTTTTTTTAATTTTTATTCCTACATTATCAGAACAATTTCACAATTCAATATTATGAGTATTTTCTCTATGATGCACAAAATACTAAACTTCTTGAATCAATTATTTTTGAATATTCAATACTCATTTGGAAATGTTTTCCATCTTTCAGGGAATCGTGACATTGGTAAGTTTTGATTTTTTTATCTTGCAAAGTATCATTCTTATATCTACATTTTAATGAAGTCGCAGCATATGTCTATATCAGACATGCATGTAGCACCAATGAAGATAAAATGCTCAAAAGTTAACTGATAATAAAGGAAGATGTAATTTTCAAACGTAACTTAATATCTATATTTTAAGATTCTAATTAGTAAACAATTGTGCCAATTCAAAAATTTAATATCATGTCTATTTTCTATAAGATACACACAATATTAAACTTCTTGAAGTAATTTTTTAAATATTCAATATTGAAGTTTGTTTTTTTCTTTGTTTTTGTATCTTTCAGAGAATAATGGCATAGGTAAGTTTTGAAATTTATATTTTACAAAGTAATGTTTTTATATCTACATTTTATTGAAGTGGCAGCATATGTCTATATTACACATACGGGCAGCACAAATAGAGATAAAAGGCTGAAAAGTTAACTGATATCAGAACTATAGTCATTTAATATTTCAAATAACATTCCCAGTTATTTGTTATTCTTAACATATAGTTTCTTTTGTTAGCACCATTTTGAACTTTAGATAAAAGAAGATTTCATTTCCAGATGAAGTTTAATATCCATCTTTTTTTTTATTTTTATTCCTACATTATCAGAACAATTTCACAATTCAATATTATGACTATTTTCTCTATGATGCACAAAATACTAAACTTCTTGAATTAATTATTTTTGAATATTCAATACTCATTTGGAAATGTTTTCTATCTTTCAGGGAATACTGGAACTGGTAAGTTTTGATTTTTTTATCTTACAAAGTACCATTCTCATATCTACATTTCAATGAAGTCGCAGCATATGTCTATATCAGACATGCATGTAGCACCAATGAAGATAAAAGGCTCAAAAGTTAACTGATAATAAAGGAAGATGTAATTTTCAAACGTAACTTAATATCTATATTTTAAGATTCTAATTAGTAAACAATTGTGCCAATTCAAAAATTTAATATCATGTCTATCTTCTATAAGATACACACAATATTAAACTTCTTGAAGTGATTTTTTGAATATTCAATATTGGAGTTTGTTTTTTTCTTTGTTTTCGTATCTTTCAGATAATAATGGCATAGGTAAGTTTTGAAATTTATATTTTACAAAGTAATATTTTTATATCTACATTTTATTGAAGTGGCAGCATATGTCTATATTACACATACGGGCAGCACAAATAGAGATAAAAGGCTGAAAAGTTAACTGATATCAGAACTATAGTCATTTAATATTTCAAATAACATTCCCAGTTATTTGTTATTCTTAACATATAGTTTCTTTTCTTAGCACCATTTTGAACTTTAGATAAAAGAAGATTTCATTTCCAAATAAAATTTAAGATCCATCTTTTTTAATTTTTATTCCTACATTATCAGAACAATTTCACAATTCAATATTATGACTATTTTCTCTATGATGCACAAAATACTAAACTTCTTGAATCAATTATTTTTGAATATTCAATACTCATTTGGATATGTTTTCCATCTTTCAGGGAATCGTGACATTGGTAAGTTTTGATTTTTTTATCTTACAAAGTACCATTCTTATATTTACATTTTAATGAAGTCGCAGCATATGTCTATATCAGACATGCATGTAGCACCAATGAAGATAAAAGGCTCAAAAGTTAACTGATAATAAAGGAAGATGTAATTTTCAAACGTAACTTAATATCTATATTTTAAGATTCTAATTAGTAAACAATTGTGCCAATTCAAAAATTTAATATCATGTCTATCTTCTATAAGATACACACAATATTAAACTTCTTGAAGTGATTTTTTGAATATTCAATATTGGAGTTTGTTTTTTTCTTTGTTTTTGTATCTTTCAGATAATAATGGCATAGGTAAGTTTTGAAATTTATATTTTACAAAGTAATGTTTTTATATCTACATTTTATTGAAGTGGCAGCATATGTCTATATTACACATACGGGCAGCACGAATAGAGATAAAAGGCTGAAAAGTTAACTGATATCAGAACTATAGTCATTTAATATTTCAAATAACATTCCCAGTTATTTGTTATTCTTAACATATAGTTTCTTTTGTTAGCACCATTTTGAACTTTAGATAAAAGAAGATTTCATTTCCAGATGAAGTTTAATATCCATCTTTTTTTTTATTTTTATTCCTACATTATCAGAAAAATTTCACAATTCAATATTATGACTATTTTCTCTATGATGCACAAAATACTAAACTTCTTGAATTAATTATTTTTGAATATTCAATACTCATTTGGAAATGTTTTCTATCTTTCAGGGAATACTGGAACTGGTAAGTTTTGATTTTTTTATCTTACAAAGTACCATTCTCATATCTACATTTCAATGAAGTCGCAGCATATGTCTATATCAGACATGCATGTAGCACCAATGAAGATAAAAGGCTCAAAAGTTAACTGATAATAAAGGAAGATGTAATTTTCAAACGTAACTTAATATCTATATTTTAAGATTCTAATTAGTAAACAATTGTGCCAATTCAAAAATTTAATATCATGTCTATCTTCTATAAGATACACACAATATTAAACTTCTTGAAGTGATTTTTTGAATATTCAATATTGGAGTTTGTTTTTTTCTTTGTTTTCGTATCTTTCAGATAATAATGGCATAGGTAAGTTTTGAAATTTATATTTTACAAAGTAATATTTTTATATCTACATTTTATTGAAGTGGCAGCATATGTCTATATTACACATACGGGCAGCACAAATAGAGATAAAAGGCTGAAAAGTTAACTGATATCAGAACTATAGTCATTTAATATTTCAAATAACATTCCCAGTTATTTGTTATTCTTAACATATAGTTTCTTTTGTTAGCACCATTTTGAACTTTAGATAAAAGAAGATTTCATTTCCAGATAAAGTTTAATATCCATCTTTTTTTTTATTTTTATTCCTACATTATCAGAAAAATTTCACAATTCAATATTATGACTATTTTCTCTATGATGCACAAAATACTAAACTTCTTGAATCAATTATTTTTGAATATTCAATACTCATTTGGATATGTTTTCTATCTTTCAGGGAATACTGGAACTGGTAAGTTTTGATTTTTTATCTTACAAAGTACCATTCTTATATCTACATTTCAATGAAGTCTCAGCATATGTCTATATCAGACATGCATGTAGCACCAATGAAGATAAAAGGCTCAAAAGTTAACTGATAATAAAGGAAGATGTAATTTTCAAACGTAACTTAATATCTATATTTTAAGATTCTAATTAGTAAACAATTGTGCCAATTCAAAAATTTAATATCATGTCTATCTTCTATAAGATACACACAATATTGAAATTCTTGAAGTGATTTTTTGAATATTCAATATTGGAGTTTGTTTTTTTCTTTGTTTTTGTATCTTTCAGATAATAATGGCATAGGTAAGTTTTGAAATTTATATTTTACAAAGTAATGTTTTTATATCTACATTTTATTGAAGTGGCAGCATATGTCTATATTACACATACGGGCAGCACGAATAGAGATAAAAGGCTGAAAAGTTAACTGATATCAGAACTATAGTCATTTAATATTTCAAATAACATTCCCAGTTATTTGTTATCCTTAACATATTTTTTTTTTTTCTTAGCACCATTTTGAACTTTAGATAAAAGAAGATTTCATTTCCAAATAAAGTTTAATATCCATCTTTTTTTAATTTTTATTCCTACATTATCAGAACAATTTCACAATTCAATATTATGACTATTTTCTCTATGATGCACAAAATACTAAACTTCTTGAATCAATTATTTTTGAATATTCAATACTCATTTGGAAATGTTTTCCATCTTTCAGGGAATCGTGACATTGGTAAGTTTTGATTTTTTTATCTTACAAAGTACCATTCTAATATTTACATTTTAATGAAGTCGCAGCATATGTCTATATCAGACATGCATGTAGCACCAATGAAGATAAAAGGCTCAAAAGTTAACTGATAATAAAGGAAGATGTAATTTTCAAACGTAACTTAATATCTATATTTTAAGATTCTAATTAGTAAACAATTGTGCCAATTCAAAAATTTAATATCATGTCTATTTTCTATAAGATACACACAATATTAAACTTCTTGAAGTGATTTTTTGAATATTCAATATTGAACTTTTTTTTTTCTTTGTTTTTGTATCTTTCAGAGAATAATGGCATAGGTAAGTTTTGAAATTTATATTTTACAAAGTAATGTTTTTATATCTACATTTTATTGAAGTGGCAGCATATGTCTATATTACACATACGGGCAGCACAAATAGAGATAAAAGGCTGAAAAGTTAACTGATATCAGAACTATAGTCATTTAATATTTCAAATAACATTCCCAGTTATTTGTTATTCTTAACATATTTTTTTTTTTCTTAGCACCATTTTGAACTTTAGATAAAAGAAGATTTCATTTCCAAATAAAGTTTAATATCCATCTTTTTTTTAATTTTTATTCCTACATTATCAGAACAATTTCACAATTCAATATTATGACTATTTTCTCTATGATGCACAAAATACTAAACTTCTTGAATCAATTATTTTTGAATATTCAATACTCATTTGGATATGTTTTCCATCTTTCAGGGGATCGTGACATTGGTAAGTTTTGATTTTTTTATCTTACAAAGTACCATTCTAATATTTACATTTTAATGAAGTCGCAGCATATGTCTATATCAGACATGCATGTAGCACCAATGAAGATAAAAGGCTCAAAAGTTAACTGATAATAAAGGAAGATGTAATTTTCAAACGTAACTTAATATCTATATTTTAAGATTCTAATTAGTAAACAATTGTGCCAATTCAAAAATTTAATATCATGTCTATTTTCTATAAGATACACACAATATTAAACTTCTTGAAGTAATTTTTTAAATATTCAATATTGAAGTTTGTTTTTTTCTTTGTTTTCGTATCTTTCAGATAATAATGGCATAGGTAAGTTTTGAAATTTATATTTTACAAAGTAATGTTTTTATATCTACATTTTATTGAAGTGGCAGCATATGTCTATATTACACATACGGGCAGCACAAATAGAGATAAAAGGCTGAAAAGTTAACTGATATCAGAACTATAGTCATTTAATATTTCAAATAACATTCCCAGTTATTTGTTATTTTTAACATATAGTTTCTTTTCTTAGCACCATTTTGAACTTTAGATAAAAGAAGATTTCATTTCCAAATAAAGTTTAATATCCATCTTTTTTTAATTTTTATTCCTACATTATCAGAACAATTTCACAATTCAATATTATGACTATTTTCTCTATGATGCACAAAATACTAAACTTCTTGAATCAATTATTTTTGAATATTCAATACTCATTTGGATATGTTTTCCATCTTTCAGGGGATCGTGACATTGGTAAGTTTTGATTTTTTATCTTACAAAGTACCATTCTTATATCTACATTTTAATGAAGTCGCAGCATATGTCTATATCAGACATGCATGTAGCACCAATGAAGATAAAAGGCTCAAAAGTTAACTGATAATAAAGGAAGATGTAATTTTCAAACGTAACTTAATATCTATATTTTAAGATTCTAATTAGTAAACAATTGTGCCAATTCAAAAATTTAATATCATGTCTATCTTCTATAAGATACACACAATATTAAACTTCTTGAAGTGATTTTTTGAATATTCAATATTGGAGTTTGTTTTTTTCTTTGTTTTTGTATCTTTCAGATAATAATGGCATAGGTAAGTTTTGAATTTTATATTTTACAAAGTAATGTTTTTATATCTACATTTTATTGAAGTGGCAGCATATGTCTATATTACGCATACGGGCTGCACAAATAGAGATAAAAGGCTGAAAAGTTAACTGATATCAGAACTATAGTCATTTAATATTTCAAATAACATTCCCAGTTATTTGTTATTTTTAACATATAGTTTCTTTTCTTAGCACCATTTTGAACTTTAGATAAAAGAAGATTTCATTTCCAAATAAAGTTTAATATCCATCTTTTTTTAATTTTTATTCCTACATTATCAGAACAATTTCACAATTCAATATTATGACTATTTTCTCTATGATGCACAAAATACTAAACTTCTTGAATCAATTATTTTTGAATATTCAATACTCATTTGGATATGTTTTCCATCTTTCAGGGGATCGTGACATTGGTAAGTTTTGATTTTTTATCTTACAAAGTACCATTCTTATATCTACATTTTAATGAAGTCGCAGCATATGTCTATATCAGACATGCATGTAGCACCAATGAAGATAAAAGGCTCAAAAGTTAACTGATAATAAAGGAAGATGTAATTTTCAAACGTAACTTAATATCTATATTTTAAGATTCTAATTAGTAAACAATTGTGCCAATTCAAAAATTTAATATCATGTCTATTTTCTATAAGATACACACAATATTAAACTTCTTGAAGTAATTTTTTAAATATTCAATATTGAAGTTTGTTTTTTTCTTTGTTTTCGTATCTTTCAGATAATAATGGCATAGGTAAGTTTTGAAATTTATATTTTACAAAGTAATGTTTTTATATCTACATTTTATTGAAGTGGCAGCATATGTCTGTATTACACATACGGGCAGCACGAATAGAGATAAAGGGCTGAAAAGTTAACTGATATCAGAACTATAGTTCTCCACTATTTTAAATAACATTCTGAGTTATTTGTTGTTCTTAGCATATAGTTGTTTTTTTTTAGCAACGCTTTAAACTTTAGATAAAGGAAAATGTTGCTTCATATCAATATTTAAAAAAATATTTTTCTGAAGAACAGTGTCGATTCAAAAATCTAATATTTGACTTATCTGTACATGACGCACTCAATATTTGATTTATTGAGGCAATTTTTGAAATATCTAATACTTATTTGGCTATCTTTTCTATCTTTCAGGGAATCGTGACATTGGTAAGTTTTGAGTTTTTTATTTCACTAAGTACCATTCTTATATTTACATTCTAATGAAGTGGCAGCATATGTCTGTATCAGACATACAGGCAGCATCAATAGTGATAAAGGGCTGAAAAATTAACTCTTATCCCCTCTATAGTTCTTCACTATTTCAAATGACATTCCCAGTTATATATTATGCTTTGCATATAGTTTCTTTTTTTAGCAATCTTTTAAACTTTACGTAAAGGAAGATGTTTTATTTCAAAATTCTAATGAGTAAAGAATTGTGCCTATTCCAAAATTTGATATTATGACTCATTTCTATATGATGCGCACAATATCAAACTTCTTGAGGCAATTCTTTGAATATTCAATATTTATGTTTGTTTTTTTTTAATTTCCCAGTTATTTTTATTCTTAGCATATAGTTTTTTTTAGCACCACTTTAACATTTAGATAAAGAAAGATGTTAATTTCAAGTGTTGTTTGATATTCATATTTCAAGATTATTATTTCTGAAGAATCGTGCCAATTCAAGAATTCAATATGATTTTTTTCTATACGATGCACACAATATTACCCTTTTGAGGCAGTTTTTCACTATATTTTATCACCATTCCAAATAACTTCCCCGGTTTATTTTTTATTTTTAGCGTATATTTTTTCTATCTGCCATGCTTTAAACTCAAAATAAAGGAAGATGTTATTTTCAAATGTAACTTAATATCCATATTTTAAGATTTTAATTAGTAATGAATGTGCATTCTAAGTATGGTCTGATGCATGTTGTGTATAGTATCTTGAAGGGTTTTTGAATCAAAATCTAGTTCTCGTTATGCCTATTAGAGCTGCTTTTCCTAGTCATTTTTTATATGTAATTGTGTATAGGAAAATTAGAAGAAATAGTCATACCTAAGTCTCTTTCTTGCTCCTTTCTGTTCTTCATGTAAAAGTCTTGTTTGCATTTATTTTGGCAACCCTATATTTTGTTTCAGAAGTTTTGTTTTTTCTGTAGTGTCTGTTTTTGTTTTATTTTCTGTCTCTGGTTATGTCTCCATGAATTTTTCTCTCTTTGTTTTGTAATGTATTGTAGTTATTATTAGGATGAGATTAAGTTAGTGCGGGTTTTAATTCTATGTAATGAAGCAGCCCTAGGTTTTTTAAAATACTAAATATTAAAACTTATAAATTTCTTACTTACATAATAAAGTAACTGATTTTTTTCATTTGCTATACGGCCTGATAATATGACGTATATGCCTGATATTTCAGAAATATTGTATTATTTTATCATTCCTGTATCACATGCTCCTTTCCATTAACTACAGTTTTGGAATAATAACAGCAATTAAAAATGATAATTGGCAGAAATAGCTAACTTTAAAGACTCAGTCATGCATGAATGTATCACATGCACAGTTCATATCAGTTGAACTGGAGGGCTGAAAGTGTAAAACATTCTCTCATTATTATGTTATAGTGCCCCCTATACTTTTAGTTAAGAATTGAATACGAAACCCTTCTTTTTGCCAGATATCAAAAACGTCACTACCTATGATAACTCCTTATAAAAGCCCAGAACACGTGTGGTCAATTGCTTATTGGTGCTGACACTTCTAGCTGGTTATGCCCTTTTGGCCCGGGCACTTGCAGCTAACTACTCTTACTCTCTGTCCTCCTCCTTAAGATTGGTATCATTTCACCGGTCTCCTGGCCAATCCGAACTTAGCTATTTTTCCATGACCAATCTCTGTACTAACTTTGCCAATTTGAGTTCAACAATATCAAGGCATCTCACATACATGCAGCTACACAGCTACTCAACCATGTCCTCATCATGTACTCCAAATGCATATACACCTCTAAATCTCATGTATGAAATGGCAATGCTTTTTACTACACTATGGTCACAATGATCTGTCTCCTATTTTCCTTACTTCTGGAAGCATGCATGGATTAAACTCCCTGTGTTTTCTGTCCCACAATAGTCTGTCTGTCGTACGTTCTCTAGCATCAGAGAATGGCCCCCAAATTACACACACAACTTGGCAGTTTGACATACACTATTATGGCAACAAAGCTCCCCGCTTTTGCTCAGTAGCTATCTTCCATTTTCTTTTCTTTTCTGTTTACATAATTGATCAAATTAATACTTTCATTATTTGTAATTCATTTTCATTCATGTTCCTGAATTGAATGTACATTTTATTTGTCCATCTCTATCGTTTCCATACCTACATTCATACTTGACACGCACACTATTCATACATATCCCTTCCTTCTTCAACACCTCCAGTGACGTCAATGCTAACACCAAACCATGTGAAAACAAAATCCTCTATCTCCAACATATTCATGCTACCCATTTCTCAATGAGAATTATATAAGAACTATATATCTTATAATGTTTCGAGAAAACATTTTTGTTTTGTTTCTTTCACCTCCCGCCTCCCCAATAAATTTTTGGTCAGTTACAATTCATGATGTAAGTTTGTGCTAAATTCGGATTTTTAATGATCACTGGCCAACAGAAGGTGATAGAAGTAACTAATTCATTACTCGTCCCTTATTTCCAGTTTCAAACGAGAGAAGTAATTTATTCATTGATCATCCCTTTTTCCAATTTTTTGATTGATCACCACCTACGCAGCATGTAGCGAAAAGATGTTGAGCACATGACAGCCTCTATTGAGTGACCAACCAGACCTATCATCATCATTACTGCTAACTAATATTTTTGATGCTTCATCAAATATATCCTTTTACTTTTCAGATCAAAGCAGCAACCATTCTTCTGACGGTAAGTATAATATCAGCCATATAATTTTATTGTTATTTTGTATATGTTGAGTTTTCACACCAGTAGTATTTAGTTACTGTAATTGGAGATTAAGTGATGACAAGTCTCCTTATTATTCCAATATTCTTGCTGATTTTAGTAATGCTATTGTCTTGGTGGTTTTCAATCTTCCTTTGATTTTCATCTCTTCCATTACATTTGCAAGTTTATTTGAGATTGTTTGAAACAGGATGATGATGATGATGATGATGGTGATGATGATGATGATGATTATTAATATTATTTATTTTATTTTTTTTTCAATCCAGTGCACCAACAATAACTAGGATAGTTTGTATTTTCGAGTACAACATCTTCTGTATTTTGATTTCAAGGTCCTTGTACTTGCCTAGTTTCACAAGCTCCTTTACTGCTTTGTTTCAATCATGTCAATTTAAAGGCAAGTTCTTTTATGATGGTCCTTGATTACTATATTGGTTCTATTTGCTTTTAGGGTCCTGATATGTAAGTATTTATTACAATTTTCCATACTATCATAGCATTCTGTCCTTCAGTTACTGGGTCTGGTTGATGGTCATGCCAGTTATTGTCTGTTTGTATTCCGTAATGTTTGCAGATTTTCTGATGTAGATATTGGCTCACTCTGTCATGTCTGGACTCATTTTCTGTAGGTATTAGAACAGAACAGCCTGATACAGGGTGGTCTATTGTTTGTACACGCAGGTCATAGAAGTGGCATTTCAGGTTGGCACCATTTTGCTTGAAAGTTTTGAATCAGCATGCTTTGGTCTTTAGCAGCCAGTATAAATTCCTTTATTTCTGGTTCCAATCCACAGCTCCAGAGATTCAGAGGGCCTATTGTCCTTTGCAGAGGTTTCTGTCCATATTTTACTTCAAGCTGTTTATGGTCCTTTTCCTTTACATGTTGTGTCATCTTTTTCACATCTATATTCTGTCAATACTTTTCACTGTCCAGGTTTTTATTTAGTTCTCTAGGAAACTTTTTACTTTCTTTTACTATTAAGTGAAACTTCATGTGTTTTCATGTTCCTTCATTAGTCCTATCCTGAGTGATTTCAAGGTACTGATGTAATGCTATTGTTGCTGTTCTGTATAGGACAATTTTCTATACTTCATAGGTGTTTGAGTTTTCTGGTATTCTACCAGGTTATTAGTCAGGACCCTTTTAAATGACCTCAAGAGCTCTGATAACAACAGGTATTGTTTCAATTGCCACGTTTTTGTGATCTCATTTTCTAGGTTCTTTGACAGTGTCTCAAACTCTTTTACAGATATGTAATGTTTCAGTTACAGGTTCTGGGTGGTGTTCACACCAATGTGCAGTGTGTGGTGCACCATAGCACTTACAGACTATCCAGTGAATATTCTGCCCTACTCATATCTAAGTTCCCAGCGTTCTCTTTACATTGATATTCCCTGTTGCTTGGCTAGTTTTTATATTTTTTGCCAATTCTGTAGCAGTTTGTGTAGGCTGTTGATTTATGTTGTTCCTGTTTAGCTGACCCTGAAATGCTTTGGATTCCCTCACAACTGAGTGAAGCTTTTTAGCTGTTCCATAGTTTTTCACCAGAATCAACATCCAGTCGTCACTGCATCCAGTCTGCAGGTAAGCGTAAAGGCTAATGGTTGCAGTTTTGTTTGACAGTTCTAACTGGCTCATACATCTGCCACATTCTTTTCTTGGAAGATATATTCAATCTACACGAATCAAAATACTCCTCAATATGATCAGTTTTCAGTAAACAAATACTTTTTATGGTAACTGAACTTTGAGCATTAAAAATGTATCTGCTTTTGTGATTAATGAATACTTGATAAATTAATTACCAAATACTTTATTAATGAATCCACAAGATTGATTTTTAGATGAAGCAGTGATTAATGTTTAATCACAAAAGTCAAAGTAATAAAACCCTTGTTAAAATGACTTACCCACAAAAGAGTCTAAAACAGAAATATCTGCAAGAAAATGAAATTTACAACCAATAATTGGAGGATAATTTCACCTTTAATATCAACAGTCAAAAAGCCATGTGTCTTAGCTGTTATATGAGCGTCAGCCACTTTAAAGCTAGTAATTCCAAGCATCACAATAAAACTAAACATAAAAAAATCACATTCCAATTTCCTCCTGGATCAGAACTGAGTAAATGAGATAAAAATATTAAAATCTAACAAAAATTCAACAAAATGGCCAGTTTTCCTATTGCAAGCAAAGTGATTTGACTACTTAAGCTAGCTTTGTTATAATTCAGAATATTGCTTGGAGTCAACTTCCTTACAGTCATGGAGAATTTGTAAAGAAGAATATTAGTGATGTTACTGCAATTCTCGCTTCAGAAAACTCAAAATTTTGACAAGCAACAGAACAAATTTCCATCTCCCGGCGACACTACCGATACAAATATTTCTGAAATTAGGTCTACAACCAGCTTTTCTCTGCAAAGTGATCTTAAAGACTGTGTGGTTTTCATTTTATCATAGGAATAATCTTTAGATATTCAAGATACCCCTTAAGCAGCTATATTTGTTCACTATGTTACCAATGATGGAAATCTAACAGAAGAATTCTTGGATCTGATTAGCTTAAAGGCAACCACAGAAGGTGCTGACTTGAAAAAATGTACGACAAAGCATTATTAAATGCTCAAGTACCACTACATGAACTTGTTAGTATTGTAATAGATCAAGCACCAGCTATGATAGGTCAAAATGATGTCCACGCTGGGCTACTGATCATCCTAATTTCTCTTCATTCACTGTATTATCCATTGTGAGCTTTTTAGTAAACAAGCACCCAAGTTCAACAATGTCTTAAATTCAGTTTTAAAAATTGTGAATTTCATTCAGACAAGTGCATAATCAAACCGTGAATTTAGGTGCTAGAGCTTTAAGGAAAGCAAAGTGATTTACCTATAACTTGAAGATCATGAATGAATACAGGATCTAATGTTCTTAACAGATGTAATTCAGTACCTCCAACATTTGAATCTGGCACTTCAAGGAATGAACTAAGTTATTACTGAACTTGCCCTGAGAGTTTTGAGTTTCCAAAATAAAATGAAGCTTCTTCAAAAAGGTCTGGTAACAAAGAAGTAGGACCACTTTTCCAACTTGAAATGGAGAATAAATGTTTTACCTGATGTTCAAATGATACAAAGGGGACTTGAACTCTTTATGTTGATTTTGAGAAACATTATGTTATCCTCAGTAACATCCACCTCACTGAGCTTCTTTGAATAGCTTTAGCATCCTACCAGCAGGATTTTAAAGTTTTAACTGCAAAAATGAAGACTCAATAAAAGTCTTCAATGAACAGAGATTAATCAGTCTATTTTGTTGAGTAAAAATGTGTAGTTGTATATTTTCTTATTTAGGTATATAATCTTGGAAATGAATGTTGCGGCTCTTGAACATAAAAAAATATCATGTGGCCCTTCCTATTGAACAACTTGGCCACCTCTGATATATTACATCACAAGACGTTCCCCCAGTGCTGGGGATAAATTGAAGCATTCCATATTTTTTATTATCCATACTGGAACACTGTCAAATGCTTTTTGTAATCAATCAAAATAGTGCTCAGGTTCTTAGTTTACAGTGGCAAGTTTCTAGGATTATGCGATTTATCAGGAGTTGATCCTTATATCCATGAGATCTTGTTCGGCAACCTTTCTGTTTTATCAGGAATAGGCAGTTTTCCTTCTTGTAGGCATATGTTCTCTCTGTCAATATTGATGTTAGGGTTTTGTAAGTCACAGAGAGACATTTGATGGGTCTATATTTTTTAGGCTTACTTGTATCTTCCGTTTTAGGTAGGAGGTACGTAATCCCTTTTACCAGCCAATCTGGAGCTTTTTTGGGTGAGTTTAGTATCTCATTATACTACCCCACTATGTTATCATGGTAGTATGTTAGGGAGGAAAGCCAAAAACTTGGAACATCGTCAATGCCAGGTGATTTCCATTAGTGTGACTTTTTTAGTGCCTGTTTCAGCTTACAAATCAAATCATCCTGCCACTGCTGTCTTTGCAGCCGTGCTGCATGTTGGTTGTATGTCTTTTCATTGCTCCAGATATTTTTTCCAGAAATCTCTCATTTGGTCTTGACTGGGAACATCTTTTACTGTTATTTGTTTTTTTGCTACCTCTCAGAAGAATTTTTTTTCATCAATTTGGAATATTGTATTTTGTCTGTGAAATTTGGTCCTCTTTTTGTATCTTTTTATTCTTTGATCTTTTAACTATACTTCCTGTTTTAATGTCTCTTTGCTTGGTGGTATATGATTTGGAGTTTTCAATTTATATTTGTATACTTTCCTGGATAACCTGCTATTAACATTTTCAGAGCTTGTAAGCTCATCCATTGTTGAAATTTCCTCTCATATTATTTCGATTTTTGTTTTTTAATTTTTGTTTTCCACCTTGATTCTTTTTTATGTCTATTGATTTTTTATGTTTTTTTGTTTCTTTTGTAAATTTAGATTTCTTCTAGCACTTTTGCTGATGCATATGTATCATTTCATTTAGTTCAGTAAGATCTAGCTTCAGATTGCAATATTCCCTATTTTGTCTTGTTTCTTATTTTGATTGCTTGTAGCAACTTTTCTCATTGATTCTGTGTCCTCCGTCTTAATGAATTTTACCTTTGTGAGCTCACATAATATTTTATTTTTTGTTAGATATATCTCATCATAATGTTCACTCACAAATTATTCATCCTCTCAGTCATTGTTGCCCTACATGTTTCTTAGTTGCTGTAACCTCCTGCTCTTTCTAGTGCTAGTCCATTACTAGAATTTTCAGATGTTTGTCCTGGTTCATCCGTAGAAGTTGCTGCACCCCTCCTTGTATCACTGGGTTTTCTTTGAGCCTAACATTTGTATACTTTAGTGTGGTTACATTACCCCCAGCTTGTATATTCAGATCTATTCTGAGTTTTTGTTTGATCTCATCCAGTTTTGCATCTGTAAGTTTCTTATTTTTCAATATGTTCCTCCTTACATTCACAAGCTTGTTTCCATCAAGATTTCGGGGATTGTCTACCACCTGTTCTTTCCATATCATACAAGTATTATTTGTATAGCTCATGCCTGATGGTTTATCAAGCGAATGATAGAATGCGTACATCACTTCTTAGTACTTCTTACGTGTCCATTTTTTGTATTTTTTTTTTGTTTCTCTATTGCTAATTTAGGATGGCTTGGGTGTGACTATCCAGTGTATGCTTTATTGGCCCCAGACTGGTTCTTCCGTTGCGGGTATTGTTCTTGTTGCCCTGGGTGACAACTGATCCAGTTTATTTCTCATTAAACATAAGGAGTTGCATTCTGTTCTTACTGCCAAGATGTATTTTTATTATAACACACTCACTCGGTAGCTTGCTATCTAAGGTTTGTGAGACACACACACACACACACTTGAGTGTACGGAAGGATACCATGGTGGATCGGTTGGAACTGATTTCAGTTGGAGTAACATCAGCCCTTAGCACCAACATTATTCTCTCTTGGTAAGGGAACATATGAATGTGCGCATCTGTTAGACAAAGGTGGTACTACTACTACTACTGCCACCACCACCACCACCCATCAAAATGATGGTGTTATTTTTGTATGAATCAGCAATAAAGAGCTTATTTTATTAGATGATTTATTTTCAATAATTCAAGTATCCTAATTTTGAGGGTTTTTTTCATGTCTCAACTCAACTGATCAGACATAAAGTCTTAATAGTTTCTGTGACATAGTCTATTGATTATCTCATTTGGAAACCTTTTAATTGTAATTATTAGCTGTGTTAATCTATTTCATTGGACCAATCCATTATAACTTAGAGGTTATATCAGGAAGATGAATACTGCAGTTTAGCTAAATGATCAAAGTAATTTGGATTTATGCCTATTATGTGTTTAGATTATTACAAACCATAAACCAAAACTGTCAAAATAAGTCCCTTCAGTTTTTAAGTTGGTCTGGCTGGCTATGTATGCATATATGATGCATACACGCCACATCAATGGAGGTAGAGTGCTGAAAATTTTAGCATTCACTCATGATGTCTTCAAAAACTTTTCTCTATTTTTTCTAAAACAATGCCCAAATTTTGTGTTGGTATTTTTATTAAAAAAAGATTGATTTTTTAGGATAATTTTCGGTGAAAAATCTATTCCCTCGGATTAGTTCAGGTACACTCATGGACTAAGGTGATTCATTTACACCAAGTACAGATATCATTGTTATTTCTAGTAGTTGATGGTTTCTAAACATTCATTAAATGTATTCTTTTACTTTTTCAGAATCTTAACTTTCGTGGGTAAGTCTAATAGCACCTATATTATCGAATCACCATAGCCCTACAAATGGCCGAACCAACCAGCCAAGTGGGCTACAGATTCTTCTCTCTTTGCTCGTCTGTGTCTATCTATGTGTGTGTGTGTATGTCTCTCAGGCCACACTTGGTCACATTTTTGGGGACTGCAACCTTGAAAACTTGCATATGCACCACTAGAAATGTGTTTTTTTCAAATAGAGCTTTTGGGAGTCTCTATGGTCATTTTGGACCAACAATGCCAGTAATTTTTTAGATGATTAGGTCTGGTACATGCACAGGCTATGTTAATGAATTTATGCGAAGTACAGATATCATTATTATTATTTCTAATAACTAAAGGTTTCTAAGGATTCATCAAATTCATTCTTTTAATTTTTTATAACATAACAGCTCTAGTATTTATTATTATCATTATCATTATATTTCATGCATCTGTATGTTCACACCAGATGATTGAGTAATAGGAAGTCTCCTGTAATCTCCAGTACCTTCCTCAGTAACTTAACAGACTCCAGGAAAGCCATGATCTTGACGGGCTCAACCTTCCCTCGAATTCCAAATTCATCCGATCTTGCTTCTTGAGTTTTTGGCATTTTTCCAAGTTTGCCAACTATTATGGGCAGAGCCCTAACCTTTATATTCACTCTTTTCATAGCTCCCAGGCAAGATCCTGATACTTTCATTTTCTTTCAGTTACACCCTCTAGTCCACTGGTATCACTATACCCTTGATCTGGTAGATCTCCCTTTAATTGTTTATGACTATGACATCTGGTCCTCTTTTCTGGATGGGATGGCCAATCTTAGTCTCAAAATCTCAGAATATCTTATTCTTTTTGTTTTCTACAACAACATCTGTTTTGTACTGATACTACTGAAACCAAGTAATTTGTAGTGTTCACAGTGTATTACTGTCCCTAATCTGTCATGCCAGTTTTTATATTCTTTTGAGCTATCTTGTTCCATTCACTTACAATCTGGTTCAGTCTCATCTCTTTTTTTTTCAGCACGAGGCATCAGCCGTATTTTTGAAGGTAAGTCTACTAGCAGCGACATAATTAAAAACCATCAACCGGAACTTTCAAAATAGGTTTCTTCAGTTTTCAAGTTGGTTAGGCTGGCTCTGTATGTATGTATGAAGGAGGGTTGAATTTTTCAACTTCTACTCTTTATTATGTCTAAAAAAAAAAATTTTTTCATTGAAATTCTCCCCCCCCATAACAGGCACTTAGTGGGTGGTTCAGTTTTCAATGTAAGTTTATACTGAATTGATCTCTTAGTTTGTGTCCAGCAGTATTCACTCATTTTTTTGTAACTATTTTGTATAGTATTTGTTAGTATTCCCAGAGGTAGTATCTAGTTACTGGAGAGTCAGTGACCAGTAGTCTCCTCATTATTCCTGCACTCTTCTCAATGTTTTAGCTGATTTTAGTAATGCTATTTTCTGGATGGTTGTCATTTTTCTCCAATTTTCATTCCTTCCTTCCTATCTTTTTACAAAGCTCTTTAAGACTATTCTAGATATGATTACTGGCCTTCCCTGTTATAATACGAATTGCGTTGTATCGCCATTGGATGATAGACCCCAGAATATTAATCTAGCTCTAAAAGAACTGTATCTAGCTCTAAAA
Source organism: Thysanoteuthis rhombus (assembly GCA_963457665.1). Lineage (NCBI taxonomy): Eukaryota > Metazoa > Mollusca > Cephalopoda > Oegopsida > Thysanoteuthidae > Thysanoteuthis > Thysanoteuthis major. The sequence goes on along the minus strand of OY735200.1, from coordinate 91,580,742 downwards.
TAGCTAATTCGGCAACCCCAGTTATAGCAGCTCCATTATACCATGGTTGGCTTTCTTGGTCACCCTTATCTGTGTTATAACAGGAGATGCCTGTACCATTATTATTTCTGCTAACTAATGTTTCTCAAGGCTTACATACCATTTTGCTGATGATACTAGCTTACTTGAGAAAATCAAATACTGACCTAAAATTTTTGTATGGATGGTTATTAGCAGATAAAATTTCCCTGAATACTGACAAAACAGAACTAATCTTCTATAGAAAACTGTCTGAAAAATTACCAGTAAATATTGAAATTAAAATGAATGGCTGAAGAATATTTCCTTCTTTCCACATTAAACATCTCAGAGTATATATAGATGAATATCTTGATAGCTAGAAATCAAACTTGAACAGTTAAATGGAATGTTCTATAAAACTAGACCCTACCTGAATACTCACAAACTATAATCTTTTTTACCATGCTACATTCTCTTCTCCTCGTTATATGGATGTCAGGTTTGGGGCCTTACCACTCAAACTATATTAAAGAAAACTGAAACATTACAAATTACAGCAATTAGAATTATAGCTCATAATGATAACACTGATAGCTTTTACAATACCATATATGACAAAGACATGGTTTTAACTATAAATCATCTGACACCTTGATATATGTTCCTAAAAATCCTGAAAGTGAAAGATAGTATGACTTTAAAAATTGTTTATTAGTTTATGCCTATACCAATCAAAAGCTTCCTGATAGTTTTTGTTAATCTTTACATTTCAAATAGAAAGAAGCTATATCAATACTAGAAATTCATCAAAAGGATCTTCATTTCAGCACACATTAACATGGAAAAATATGAGAGAAATTACATTAAACATAAGGGTTGCTTGGAATAACTTGATAAAAGTTTTTCCAAAAAAGGATCTAATGAAGATAAGCAAAAGTGGTCGCAAAACAGCCATCAAAAAATATTTCATGAAATCTTATTCATGAATTACTTCCCACTCAATATGATTTTATTGTATACTCCAGGGAATGCCGCCTGTTTTTACTGGCTACTCTATGAATATTGAAATGTTGATTTCACTTGTCCAAAAATATGAATATAATACAAGATATTGTTTTACTTGTGAGGCAGTAAGCCTAATTTGTACCTTCTCCACCAGTGATGTACAAAAAAGAGGAAAAAATGTATATTTGATCTATCATGTGTAGTGGTAAAATGAATCATCATCATCATTACTATTACTACTACTTTTACTCAGCAGCCAACATATTCCTTAGGATAAGTCTAGTAGCATTTTTCATTGGGCATTTATTATTTTAATGGCATTCTTAGTAGCACAGTAATAATAAGTATATTTATTTGTTTTTCTTTTCGGCAAACATACTACTTTATTAGATTTTTTATTGGTGATATATCGGCCTTGCTGTTCAATGTCGTTTTCTAAACTTGGAAAGTAAATTGTCCTTTGGTTAAAGTAAATGTGATTATTGTTTATCAATTCCTTCATTATGTTCTGGTTTTTTAGACTCACCCTGGATTAGGATACACATTTAATATTATAAGTTTACTCATATGACAAATATAACTTAGTACTTTACTTTACTAGTTTCCTGACCTTTTCTGTCACTAGTGTGGTAATTATATTGAAAATTCAATGCACATATAAAGATCCCATCTTGAACAAACAGGAGAAAGATTTTTTCATAAGTAATTTTTTGTGCTTTCCATCCAAGGGAACTAGTCAGTGTGTAAAAAGTTAATTTTTAAGATTTTAGATGCGGATGGGGTGATAACAAACACTTGGATAAAAAAAACTTGCCTTCATTTTTTGGTGGAAGGATAGTTTTTTGCAAGTTAAAAGCGCAAGTAGTAAATTCTGTTAATGGTTAATATTTTCTTTATTTCAGCTTACTTGTCTTGATGTTTATTGTTTTCTTGATAGCTTGATGATTTTAAATATTGACTTATTTTTCCATCTTTATATCATATAACAGGGGAAACAGTTTTAATGACTTCTCAAGTAGCATGGTAATGATAAATATATATATTAGTTTTTGTATTTGGCAAACAAACTACTTTATTTGATTTTTTATTGACGATATTTTGGCCTTATCGCTCAATGCCATTTCCAAATTGAATAAAGAACACTGTAAAATTTTTTATTGAGAATTGTATTGTCATTCTCGTGACACTCATGAAGAGAATGAGTAAACAATTGCATCATTAGAATAACAAAACATTTCTTAACGAGAAATTTTGTAATGTTCCTAATTCAGTTTGGAAATGGTATTGACCAGCAATGCCGGAATGTCACCAATAAAAAAATTAGATGAAGTAGTATGTTCGCCAAAAATAAAAACCAAAATATATATATATATATATATATATATATATATATATATATATATATATATATATATATATATATACATACAATATGTATATATACTTATGAATTTTTTTACTATTTAACTTCATTTTAATTCTTTAGTTATTCAGTTTTGTTTTGTTTTTCTCACAAGGTAACTCATGGAGATGGAGAGTGGGTTTAAAGGTTTGATTTGGACTTCTGCAAGCAGTTCAAATTCCTGTAGCTTAGTTGACGAAACAACCAGGCTTCCCTGTGAGAAAGAGGGAAGTGAGTTTGTGTCTCACTCATTCTTTATTCCCAATCTGTGCTGTTTATCCACTGCTGCAGATGAAGATAATTCGATACCAGATTAAGCTAGTGTGGGGCCTGTAACATATGTTGTAAAGGGGCCCTAAATTACAAAAATTCCCTCAAGTATTAAAACATAGACTTTTTTACTTGCTGAGTAAAGTAATTGAATTTTTTCCTTTGCCGTGTAGCTAGATAATGCAACAAATATGTCTGACGTTTCAGAAATAGTATCTCTTTGTTTTTGTTCTGATCTTTATACAGCGGCTATGACTTCAGTTTTAAATACCTTTGTATTTAGTTGCTATGCATGTATCACATAGATACCACAGTCCAATCAATTACTGCGTTAAAATAGTAACCCTAATTGAAGGTGATTATTGACTAAAATCACTAACCTCAGACATCTAGTCATTCATGAAAGTTAAGAACAGTATATTACTTGAGGAATAGAGCAAATGCAGAATAACTAAATCAGAGATGATAGCTCACAAGCATTTAGTGCTGGGATGTTTAAATTGTGGGGACCATAGCATATACTACTTTTGCTACATAGGTAATCTGACACTGAGGTAAATAGTAGTCAAAAAATAACAATTCTGGTCATTGCTTCATATTTTGATGATTATTTGCCTTATTAATGTTCTTTTTTCTTTTTGTTTGTTTTACAGGTGGGGAAAGTCTTCGATGTAAGTACTTTTTTAATGAATTCTCAGTTCATTTGTGGGGTTTGGGTGAGATACTAAATCTAGCTCTTTCAATTACTTTTTTGATTCTACCATTTAGACTAAATTCAACTCAAGTGATTTTATTTTCAAGTTTTCACTGAAATTTCTTTCATCTTATTTTGATGGTTTTTATTTACCCTAGTATTTTTAGGTGTAATACTAGTGTAAACAAACAATATGGTGCCATAGTGGAGATCAGAGAAGAAAAGAAAAGAATATAGCTTTATGGCTAATTCAAAAAATGACTGCCAGTTAGCTTTCAGAGCCTAATCAGTTGGGCATTGACAGAGAAAGGCTCTCAAGGATTAAAGATGAGAATTTGAATTTGGGTAATTCTTTTTCCTTGTTCTATTCTGTTTAATCAACTCTTGAATTCATGAGAGTGGAACTCTTCTATAAATAGACTTGAAAAACCTTTTTTTTTCAAATTACTTAAACCTCAAAGGGGGATAACTTTAATCAGAAGTAATTTTCCAATAATTTCTCACTCTTTCCCCCAAAAGTCTCTCTTTGTTATTTTTTTTTTGGTCTAGAAGCAGGGGCAAGGGAGGGGGGTATCAATGTGAATTTTGCTTTCAGGAGAAAATACCTTGCACCATGTCTTCAGTTTTCCAGCTTTGCATCACAAAAAATAAGAACAGGTGTCCCTCAATGCAGTCGTTGGAGTCCAAGGAAGTCGACCATGTTATAACCAAGCCTCAATAATTGGCTATATTCATATATATATATATATATATATATATATATATATATATATATATCTTGGGCGATAGGTGAAAGATGGCAAACCTGGTATATTTTATAAAAGCTGTCGGATTTGAACAAAGAAACAAAGTCATCCACTAATTTGCTTTCACTATTGAATAATACTGCTAAAATAACCAAAATATTTCACAAGTATACCAAACTTTGGTATTTAAAAACAAAATGGTTACATATTCATTTACATCAATGACTTAACCCTTTGAACTCTTAGTCCCTGCACCTTCAGATACCATGTACCAGTGGAAAAGCTTGAATTATTAATTTCAAAAATATTTTCTTCATTGACCATTGGAAATTTTTTGTCTAATTCATTTCATTTTGCCAGTTGGTGTGCCAAATATATTTCTTCGTGTGGGCATGGGAGTTGCAGGCCTGCCAAGTCTCCAGCATTTTGCGTAGTTCTCCTGCAATTTTTTTTGTCTCCCATTCTATGTAACAAGTTTTGTTCGAACCTGTTTTCTCTTTATTTAAAGTAACTTTTAGACAGAACTGAAAAAGTGAATTGCTTAGAAATAAAAATGTGTGATGGTTAATTAATCGAGAAAATGTATTGTACTGGACATTTATATTTTTCTCAAACAGAAGTATTGGATAACTGAGTTCTTCTTTCTCAATTTGTATGTTGTGTTAAAAAAAATGTAGGGAGGTTCTGGTATTTTATTTTCACTTCAATATGCTGACCTTAGTTTCAAGGAAAAATTGCAATGATCCATGTTATATATGTTCTGTATCAAAACTTGGTGTTGAAAGTGTTTACTGGAGCAAAAAATCTAAAATCAAAACATTCTGGTGGAGGGGAGCATGCTCACAGTGCTCTCTCTCTCTGCGGCTTATTTACTGGCATATTTTATACACATGAATGATATCTTTCACATTTCACTTCGCTGACCTTGGCAGGTCTGGAGTTATGTCACATCTGTCATAAAATGAGCCTAGGAAAGCCCAAAAAATCAAGCTTTTCGGCTTCAAAGGGAAATTCTGTTTCTATTTGTGTTTTTTGAACTATGAAAAATGTTGGAATCCACCACACACTGGCATTATATCGCAAACCATGCTATAATGTACTGTGTTATATCAGGGGATGCCTGGATAGCAATTTTTGGTCTACCACAAATGACTTAACCCATTTTGACCCATCATTCAGCTACATATATATTACCATAACATTCAAACAACAGTGGCCAAGGGTTCTAGCTTTCTTAATATGTGTGTGTGTTCCAGCACTCTTTGCTATACCATTTTGGCATCAGTATTCCGCTAGACCTCTATCCTAAAAATGTTTTTTCATCTTTTTGAAAAAATGCTTTTTGACTTTTTTGGGGCCTTATTTTGACAAGTTAGTTGATAGCATCTAGATTCTCCAGAATACTTATTCTTTGATGGAATATTTTTACATGACTTCAAGTTCTGATGCTACAATTCTCCTATTATAGCAAGTTTTATTTGATATTCAATGACTAAATTTCTTTTCTTTTTTTTTGATATTTTCCAGATGATGAAGGACCAGCAAGTATGGGTTTCCCTAGCTGTAAGTATAAGAATAACTGTTCTTGAAAATGTGTTCGTTGACCATGTATATATATCCAAAGTTGTAATGTATATATGTTTGTACTCTTATAACTTGAGAACTAGATATCACAGACAAAAAATGAAACTATAAGGGAATTTAATACAACCCAATCTACCTACTTTAATGTCTCAAACTACCTACTTTAATACATCTCAATCTACCAACTGGACACATTTTGAGATTGAATTTTTTTAAATGATTTGGATTTTTCATGTTTTTTGCATACAAAAAGTATCCAGCTTGCAGCTAATAGGTGCAGTCATTGTTTTAAAAAATATGTTCTGTGTTTGTCCTAGGAGATTGGGGAAGTGTCCAATCCAGTCGACAGCTCTTGCTACCCAATAGGAGGGATTTTCAGCTAGTGTATCATGTTAATTATTTTGTGCATTATTGAATTAGAGCTGAAAGTATTTGTATTTCTCACTCATAAGACCCTATAGTGATGTTACTACTAGTATCTGTGAAGCTTACAATTTTGAGAAGAGTCAATAACATACCAACTTTGTTTCAGACAATTCAAACTTTTCTTTTCATCTACAAAGTAGTTATGACATTCTGGACAATTTATTTTTACAGCCCTCTTCCGGTGTAAATTGTAATTTCCATAAAGAAAGAGTCTCTCCTATTGGTATCCTCTTCCAGTGGTTCAAATAGGAAAGACTGTCTTTCGTTACGGATATTACAATTTACTCCTAAAGAGAGCAGTAGAAATGAATTGGCCGAAATATTGTGACTACATTGTAGATGAGTAGAAAAGTTTGAATCATCTGAAACAAAGTAGGTATGTTATTGACTCTTCTTAAAATTGTACGGAATACATCTTACTTACTCCGATGATTTTTGAAATGCGGTAAAAGGCTGAGTCTCTCCAAATACATAAATCTATTTTTACTGGGTAACTTTTCTGCAATAATTAAATCATTGATGTTATCAGTATTTTTGTTTGTTCATCTTACACTGATAGTATATGTTGTTGTTTTCTTTTCTTTTACATTTTGAACAATTGCAAATTAAATTGAATGAATTTCTGATTTCTGAACTTGTCTTGTGTTAACCCAATCAATGCAGAAGTAAACCTAAGATTTGAGATTCTTCAAAAAGTAATATTGCATTAAGAAAAAAAAATCTATAATCAACCTACTTCAAAATCAAGGTTAAATTGTAAACAATGAGAACTAGAATAGATATTAAACTACATCTATCAGACTATTGATTGTTTATGCTAATATATTCCTAAGAAAATGCCTCACTCTACTATCAACTGTAGCACCCAACACAGACTGTACACTTTTCATTCTGTCAAGTTTAAGGCATTAGAGTTTGAGGCGTTCTATTAGACTCAAAGTGGAAGGGAGAAGTAGCCATTTTTGTTGTAAGGGCGTTGGACAACAGTGGATTGAGACCCATACATGTTACTTTATTGTTAGATTTTTGGCAGAGACAAACCAGCAAAATGATGAAATGAAATGACAAACAAAGGAAGTGCCCTTTGTTTAGAGGCTCTAATTGATGCAAAGAAAAAGGGGAACCAACACATGTCCAAATGGTGAGGGAAGGTAGGCCTTCAGTCCACACCAGAGTTCACTTCTTGAGAGGAGGACAATAAAAACAGATCGCTTTCCCACATATGTGTTCCCTGTTCGGGTATAAATTCTCCCAGGACCTTACACCTTATTCTTCATTGCCAGATAAAGCTTCTTTGAATTCTAGTCCCCTTCTATCTTCCATTTTTCCAGGACTCTGCTCTCAACCACAACAGATTCTGACCCCTAATCTCATTAAATCATGCAAAATGACCACCGCCTTATCTTCTGTCTGGTTTATCCCTCACAAATCATAACTAACATCCGCCAACACACTTTTTCCAGTGGATCTCTTGGATCATTTCAGTTCTGGTTTCTATGAACCCCTTTGTAATTACATCACTTCAAATCTGACATAGTTACGTCCCTTTGGATAAGTGCCCGAATCCTATGGTTCAACTTCTGACAAAATTTGAACTTGCATCCATCATTTCAAGAACTCATCTTTCAAGGGTGATGCCCCAACCAATTCAGCCATAGAATCATATTGCCACTAGTAATGGTATTGTGACAGTTGGAGGGTATTCAACCTAGAAAATAACTGTAAAAGAAATGAATGAATACTTTATTTTGGGTGTCAGTTTATTTCTTTACTTTGAATTTCAACACATTTTAAAGTAAATTTCTTTCTCTGTAATCATGTTCTAAATGATTTTATATCTTTTGATTGACAGGCCCTGAAAGTCTTCAATGTAAGTATTTTTATAAATGAATTTCCTGTTCTTTAGTTGTGGCAGTGATACCAAAGCTAAATTCATTTTTCCATTTGCTGTTTTGATCCAATAATAATTCAAGTTTAATTCAATTCAACTCAAAATTATTTTATCTTTATTATTTGTTTTTCATGTAAATTATGTTTTTAGGAGAAAATTTCGTATCTACTCAAGTACAATGCAATCTCGAATATGATGCAGCCTCCACTTCTTGTAGCTAAAAATCAGTAATCTATCTATATGTATTAGAAATTGTCACCAGAACAGTCAAAATAGGTTTCTTCAGTTTTCAAGTTAGTCTGGCTGACTATATATGTATAGCAAACACAGGTCACACTAACTTAGCTAGAGGGCTGGAAATTTCAACATTTATTCCTCATGTATGGAAAAAAGGTTGTGTTCAGTAGTTTTTGTTTTTTTAAAAACCCCTATCGTAGGTTTTGAATGCGGTGGGTTCAATTTACAATGTAACTTCATGCTAATTTTTTTTTTGAATTGGGATTTTTTAGTGATCAATGCCCAACAAAAGGTGAGTAAAGTAACCTATTCATTGATCACCCTATTTTACAACGTTTTCATTGATCACCCCAGACCAGGCATGCTGCCGAAAGATGTTTTTCACATGACGGTTTCTATTGAGTGACTAACCAGACCTGTTATCATTATTTTTACACCCTAGTACATAATTATCCCTCAATTTTAACCCTGATTCTTCATATTAAATTCCTTGCATAAATAGGGAACTTGGCATGTCTCCTGATTTCAGGCTTTGCATTACTAAAGGCAAATATAGAGATGTGTAGACTTTTCCACCACAGTATGAATGAGCATCTAGAACTGCCTTTTGCAGATTTCAAACCTTCAAATACATCACAGACAAACTGTAAGAGTTATGGAGCTTAAAGAGTTTTTTGAATGATTGAACTCCTTCTTGCTGTTTGTGTTTGTCTTCCTCCAGTGTAATATCCAAATATGATTGTGGGCAACAGAATTTTCCAATCCTGGTAGTGAACAGAATATTCCAATTGATTACAATATAGGGTTTGGGTATTGCTGATCTCCTCCTCTCTCCCTGTTACGCTCAGATTTCCATACCTTGCCTGTGTTGAGAAGTGGAAGACTCATCAGGTTGAACTTTGCACTTGTCCAACTTATACATTTAGTTGACATGTTGATTTTGGTTGCCTCCATGATTTTTCTTAGTTTTGAACAATGTTCACTGTCTATTATATGTACTTCTCCCCAGAGAGGGCAATGTTTTTTCTCTCCAAATATGGTCAGTTATTCCTGATCTTTCTATCTCTCCTTTGATTACTACTTTTTTATGTTCATCATCGAATATTAAAAGGCTGATAGTTTCTCCATTATTGACCTATCCACATTTACGTAGAATAACATAAATGCAGATACTGGTCCGATTATTCTCTTGTAGAGGTCTCATTTTAGTGAGTAAATTGCAAAGATGGTTGGAACTGATAATAGTGACCCTGGATTTTGTGGGACTTACAAGATTTCTGTATCTTCTCTGCTGAACCTTCAACATAAGGGAAGATGATAGTAGGGGTAAAAGAGGAGGAATTTGTGGAAACTTTGGGTTACTCCCTGCCTCTTTTTTTCCTAGATATGAGATGTGGTGAATAGCCATTCGAGAGGCCTGAATAAATCTCTCTTTTTTATCTGTATTTGGGGTCACTGCTTATAACTGATGCTCCTTGCTTGAGACGGCTGACTAATTAATTTTTTATACAGGATGGATGGTCTGAATTATACTGTAGGTAAAGTCCTGTATGTGTTGGCTTTTTGTATACAGTTGTACTGTGATCACTTTCTGTACAGGTTAGCAGTACATCTTGAAATGGAAGTTTGTTGTTACTTTCCATTTCCATTGTGAACTGTATCGATGGTCTGGTTGAGTTCACATGATCAAGACAGACCTGTACATCAACTTGGTAGGGCCAAAGTATAAATGTGTTGTCCACATATCTCAGCCAAACTGATGGTTTCAATGATGATGATGAGCTTAAGGCCAGATCTTTAAAAAATTCCATGTATATATCGGAAATAACCAAAAGAATTACCGAACCCATTGCTAAGCTTTCTTCTTGTTGATACATATCAAGACCCAGCTAGAAATGTGTAGTCAGCACATAGAATGTTTGCATCTCCAAGTTATTACCAGGGATGCTGGTGCATTCTTCTTGATCACTGTCTTTTTCCAGTTTATCTCTTAGTATGAGCAGGGCTTTCTCCCTTAGGACCTTAGGACTCACATCAAAGCACATCTAACCTGATAAGGTTAGGATTAATCTCATTCCTTATTTCAGTACATCCCCACCACCACAGTCTTCTAAGGAATCACTTTACAAAATTTGGTTAAACCTTGAGAAACAAAAAAAAGACATTTTAACTACCATATTCTACGCCTATAAAAACAAGGATTACTATTTTCAATGTGGTAATTTTATCTCTATGATGTATAAATGAAAACTCTCACTGCAATTTTGTTTCAATATGAATTGTATTTTTGTTATTGAATTTTGTCTAACATGAAGGGAGGTAATTGAAGATACTGAATTAGTTAATATTAACATGGTTGATCAATTTAAATGAAAATGTCTTGCGAGTATCCACAATCTTTAGGTTATTAAGACTTTTCAATTGGGCATAAAAGGCAATCCTTGTCTTACAGATGTAAAATATAGTAGTTAAAATGTCTTATTTGGTTCCCATAGGTTTCTCAAGTTTTCACCAAATTTCATAAAATGTTTCAATAGAAGACAATGCTGGTGAGGATGTGCTGAAATGAGGAGTAAGATTAATTCTAACCATATCAGGGTAGATTCAGGATTTTGAACAGCTGTTGGATCAATATTTTTTTTTATTCCGTCCGTCTAATTGGACTGTGGATATAATTGATTAGTGTTTTTAAGGTTAATTTATGAATACTTGAGATTTTTTGTTGTTTTTTTAATTTATGAAATTCTTTTATCTATACATTTATTTTTTCAAAAGTTAATTCGACTTGGCCTGCAGGGATTGAGGATCAGCCCCCCAAGATCCATCCCTATTTATTTAATATCTTTGTTTCTTGTTTTTCTTACAGTATTTTCACCTGAAATAGAATGTAAACATCAAGATACAGGTAAGTATAACGATAATTTATCTTAAAATGCAACAACCCGAGTGAGAAAACTGAAATAATTTTCTCAAAACATCTTCAAAAGTGGAAACCAAAAAATACATGGTGAAAGAACAAATTGAATTTTGTGATAAACCCCTTTTTTAGTCCTATAATCAAACTGTATACAAAAAATTACTTCTATTAGCGTGATTTCAAAGATTCAAATAGCTTTTTTTAAAATAGCCCCCACATCTCAGCTATGTGCCAGTTACAAGCTTTCAAGTATTTGATTCCACTTCCAGAGCTGTTTGTAGATTATTTCATGGTGAATTTAACATTTGACCTAGACAGCATAAATAGAATGAATAATTGAAGAAAATGGGCTGCTGCTGGAAACAAACCTTTATTTAAAGTTCAAATTACAGGTATGTGAATCCTTATCATCTGGCTTACTGAGCTAATTCCTCCCCTTAAATAGAGGATTTTTGTCACACTTCATGACCTTTGGTATGTCATGTGTGCACAGCATTTTGTGGAGTTTTGGTATCAGGGATTCAGCCAAGGTGGTCTCAGTAATCTCTACCTCAGGAAACCAGTTGTACTCATCAATGAGGAGAAAGAAATAGAACTTCCTGGCAATAGGTCCTTTGAAGTCAGTGCTTGACTTCTGCCATTAACGTTCTTACTGCTCGTCGGGTTTCAGTGGTTCTGCATGGTTCCAGCTTGTAGCTGCTAATTAACCTTGACCACTGCCAAAAAACTTTTCCATCTTCGTGTCCATTTTAGGGAATCAGACTTTACTTAGTAGTTATCGTTTAGTCTTTATCAGACCTTGGTGCCCTTCATGGGCTTATGCTATTATAAATGTGAGTTCAAATCTCATCCTTATCGCCAGTTTTAATGAGTAAGTCTATTGTCAAGAGTAGAATTCTAGTCCGCAGTTAAACATCTCATCATCAAGAGTCAAAGTACCAGTCCTCCCTCCAAAACAACCCACAGCATTTGTTGTCTTAGAACCTCCTTTTCTAGAAAGCTCTTTCATTTGAAAATATTACGATTATGTCCCCAAAATACATTTTTTTTTACAAATTTATTGGAAATCCCAAACCCCAGTCCTTGGGAGGTGACAATTTGTAAGTTTACGATATATTGTTCCCCACAGTATGAAGAAGGCAACTTTTTCATTGATCACCTCTCTTTCAAATTTTCGATTTATCACCTGTAACACAGCATGCTGCAAAAAGACATTGGTCACAAGACAGTTTCTATTGAATTACTTACCAAACTTGTTTCTTTCATTTTTTTTCAAACTTAAAACGTTAATGTTCTTTTTTTTTTTTTTGTTTTACAGCCACAGAGAGCCAACGTAAGTACTTTTTATAAAACTTCAAGTTTCTTAATTTGGCCAAGACCCAAAAATCAAATTTAACTCTTCCATTAACAGTTTTGATCCAATCAAAGCTTGAGTTTAGCATAGACTTAATTCAAATAATTAGAGAGTATCAACCAAAACTGTCAACATCATCATCAATCTTTCAACATCCGTCGTTGGACATAGACCTTCCCCAGGATTCGCCACACTTCTCTATCATGGGCAACTATGGATATGATAAATTTTAGATGACTGGGTTAATTCTTTTATTATTTTGGTTTTCTATTTCTAAAATTTATTTTTCTACCTATTTAAATTTTAATTCTGTTTTGCATAAACAGGGATGGGGCTGACCCCTGGACCACTGTAACTTCCATACCTCTGGATCCGCACCTGCTAGTGTAATATCTTTGTTTTTTTCATTTTTCTTACAGCATTGCTTTCTCAAACAATTGATGAACATTGTAAGTATAATGATTCTTTATCTTTAAATGTACTGATTGATTATCTATCATTATTACTAGTTTGACTTCATCTTATTATTGCTGCTTTCTTAGATGATGCATATTCAAATCTAAATGCAATGATTTCATGTCCTGTTTTGAGAAAAATGCATTAATACATAGAATTTGCAAACAATAATGAATATCTAATGAAATTCAGACAAGAATTGTACCGATTATATACTACATGTAAATTACTCAATTATGAATAACTGAAACTAAATCTAAATGATTTTATCATATTTCTTTGTATTATTTTTGTTTGCAAATTCTATGGATGGATGCACTTTCTCTAAAACAAGTCATGAAATCATTGTGTTTAGATTTGAATATGGATCAACTAAAAAATTATTGATAAAAATTGAACATCAATCTTTATCTACGCTAAATTTTATGGGCTCACATAGATTTTTTTATTGGCAAAATTGGAAAAAATCAGCTGGATGTAACCGGAGAATTATCTAATTTGCAACCCTACCTTAGGGAATTCCATTCATAAGTACAATAGTTTGTAACTCAGAATGTTCATAAGCCAAGGACTTCCTGTACATCATGAATCATTTAATATACTGTATTGTGTTTATAAATGTCCATTTCTATTCATGTAAATGCTTGAATTATATTTTTAAACCAAAAAATTACTTCTACATTGCAACTGCAGTTTATGATAAACAACTAAATATAATTTGAGAAATCTATGTGTTTGTGTGAGTCTCTGAATGGTGCTAAGTCAAAATGTCCAATCAAAAAATCCATTATCAAATATGTCCAAAACAAATGGTTGAGTACATAATGTCCATTGAAAATAGTCCAAAGGCATAATGTTCAACAAGAAGAACTATCCCATGTCAAAAGGGCCAATGCAATGAAGTCCAATGCAAAAACGTCCAATGCATAAACTCAGCAGACACGTTCTATATACCCATATGTACACATACATGTATATGTCCCTACGCATCACTCCATCCCCACAGAGCATTCCCTCCTAATCATTCTATGATATGAAATATTGCTAAATATCTGTTGTCGCTAACCTTACTTTTTAAAAGTTTTTTTTACCTTACATACTACTTACATATATGTACACATACATGCAAGCACATAAGGTAACACGAATGCACACACTCTACATGCCAAACACATACAACATACACTTATTACACACAAAAAATTGTATGATGAAAAAAAATTGCTTTACTCATACTAGATATGCTTAAACCAAAACAGAACACATACGCATTCAGACACATGCCACCTGTATAGTTTGTGTATATGTATATGTGAGCATGTATAGCAGGTGTGTGCATGAGAATGTGTACCACGTATGTTTGTGGATATATGGGTATACTCTCATGTTCATATGCAGACACATGTCACATATGCACATGAATATACTCATAAGCATACACGCCACAAACACACATGCACATAAAGAGGTGACGTATGTCTGAATGTAGTGTGTGGCATGTGTAAGGGTACATGTGTGAGAATTTATGTGTACATGTGTACATATGTGGCAATTGTATGCATATTTACATGTGAGTATGTTCAATGTATGTGTGCCTTTTTGGCATGTATATGTGCCTTTTTGGCATGTATATGTGTTTTTTTGTATGTATATGTGTTTTTTTTATGTGTGTGCATGCGTTTATGTATATGTGGCATATGTGCATGTATATATGCATGTACTATACGTGTGGCATGTGTTTCTATGTAGTATTTATATATGTGTGTGTTTACAGATAGTATGTGTGTGCTTATGTGACATGTATGTTGTATGTGCATATGTATTATGTGTGCATATATAGCATGTATGTTTATATGTGTAAATAGGTTCTGTTTTGGTCCAAAACCTTTTTTGCATTAAACCTTATTGCATTGGCCCTTTTGCTTATTTGATGTTTTTTTACTATTGGATTTTTTAGAAATTGGATGTTTTGACTTGTAATCCTCTCAGTGCCTACACGTTTGCAAAGACACATCATGTAGCCATTTTGAGATGGTTCATATTATAAGCCATTTTTAAATGGTTGAATGTGACTAGATTTTCACCATTCAAATAACATTTATTTCGATCAAAACATGCTGGGTTTTTTTTGATAATTTTTTGCTTAAAACACAGTAATGAAAAATAAAAGCCATTGATTTGTTTAGTTTTATTTTATTGTAAAATCTACAATCTGTTGAATACTGTATGGTGATGGATGGTTCAATCGTGGAAAGCAAAGGAATTTTTTTACTATTGCATTGACGTTTTTATGATGTGATGTGTATCTCTAGTCATTTCAAAGTTGGTTAAGAATAGAATTTTTAGAGAGAGGGAATCAGGATTTTTTTTGCCAAATGTTTATATATAACAAGATTAAACTATATTTTGATGACATAACAGCATTTTTTTTTTTAACAATTAGCGACAATATTTCTGTTTTGATTGTAGCTAATGACAGCATCATAAATAAATGAATAGTGGAAGTAGATCATCTCATCATTTCAAGATTAAACCTCTCAAAGACTTTCATGAAACTGGATGCATCTTTTGAATGGACCTGCCCCTTGTCAATAGTGAATTTAAACTTGACATCCAGTACTTCAATGGTAGTAAAGTAATATCAAGGAAGATTCTTAATCAAAAAAGCAATGATATTAAGATAAAGTAAAACTGGTAACAAAATAATGAAGCTTAATCTAAGAAAGCAGCACAATAAAACAAAATAAAACAAGCAAACATTTTAAGATGTTATAAAACTAGTGATAAAATGATGATAGTGAAAAAACTTCCCCTAAAAAGTAACAACAACAAGATGAAGTGAAACTAGCAATAAAATGATAATAGTGAAATTGCCTCATCTAGAAAAAGTAATTTAAATCAGCTGTGATATTTCAATAACAAACTGATTGTGTCTGATTTTGTAACATTTTAAAACTGTAACTAGAAAAATGATTGACTTCATTTGGGCTTTTGGATGGGAATACAGAAATATTCTGTTTCAATAGTATTTTTAATCTTTCAAAAACTTAAATCAATGTAGACAATTCCAAATGAATACAAACTGCTATTTACTGGGTGTCTCAAGAAAAAATGTACACACTTTTTAAAAAAAAAATGTACACACTTTTTTAGAAAAAATGTACACACTTTTGATATATATATATATATTTATATACATGCATATAATGTCACTTTCCTTAAAAAGTGTTGACTTACCCAACCACCCCCCCAGTTTCAAGGTGCTTGACTCTTTGTAAAAGTGCGTTTATGTGTTTTGAGACACCTTGTATTTAAAGAAATTTTCTATTTAACTGATAAATCTCTTTCTTTTATTGCTGTAGTGGGAACTGACCAACCTGTACTAGAGATTTCGGTTTATAGAAAGGAAAGCAAGTTTCCTGTACAGGAAACTGGTGAACGGGAAAATAATTTACCTATACAGGAAACTGGTAAATCATTATAATGCAGAATAGGTATTATGTTTTTGCTGAAAACTTTTATACTTGTATTATGTTTGGTTATTACATGTGAAATGTGTTTTTCCTAATAAGATGATATAAACAATAAAAAACAGTAACTATTTAATCAAAATATGACCCATTTGAAGCAATAGCATGTTCTAATAATCTCCTAATGATAATATGACATTTCTGCAAAATTCTTCAGGTTTAGAGTGCACAAATTGCATAAAAGTACAAATTATGGCTTCTGAATTATTGAATCTTTTATCAAGAAAATTATGTTCGAAATACTTGGAAATATGATAATTTGTTGGAGAAATGTCTGCTGAATACGGAGGCTCCTGCATATCCCAATTGTCTGAGCTCATGCAGTCAGCTGAGAAGTGTAGGATCTTGCACTGTCATCTAGCATTTCATTCAGCTCCTGTAAGACCCAATTTCCATGTCTTAACTTTCCTTATTGCTTTGAGATGACATCATATGGTCATTGTTGAAGTCATCAAGTCTCCTGAAACTGTTGTTTGTGGAACCCTAACCACTGATGCCAATAATCCTTCTTCTTTAAGAAAAGTTTTTTACCTAAATTGTTTCTTCTTCTTCTTCTTCTTCTTCTTCTTCTTATAATTATTATTATTATTATTATTATGATCATCATCATCATTATTATTGTTATTGTTATTATTAGTACTACTCTTGCTATTAGGAGCTCAAAAATCTTCAATCGCCATAAATTGTATCTCTATATACATTGAATCTGAAAGAAAACTGCAATTACAATAGTAAATCTTTCACTTTTAGCATCATTCTCTATGATGTGAAGAAAAACTTTTTAATAAAAATCATGTAAAAAGCTCCACTTTTTAATGAAAAATATTGCCTGCTCTAATATATGTTTTTTTTATTTCCTTTTCTGGATTTGTATACATGCAAACACTATGACCTCAAATATCATATACTTGTAGCATCAACAACTGCTAGGAAGCACTCAGAGGACGCATACTTCTACCAATGCCATACACAAGCCCATGGCCCATCATTCCTCTAAATGACACGGAATTCATCAAAAACTTTTGGAAATATTGTGTGGACACTCCAATGATCATGGATGAATGCATACTCCATTTATACACGTACATCTTTTTTACCACATACATATATTTTTACCAAGCTTGATAAGTGAGCTATTGTATGGAAAATTCAATGGAACCAACTATTTTGATAACAATAACCATGTAATTGCATTATCCGTGATTATGATAAACGACTCCCTCTATAATTCATTAAAGTCATGAGAGAAAAATTACATAATAATATTGAATTGATTTTTGAGCAAAGAGATTGTTCTACACACGTTTCAAATATACTTTTATGAAGGGAAGTAACTCTGTCTATAGATATATAGATTTATGTAACTTGTAAAAGATCTGAATTAAGGCTCAATCCCCTGTATCTCATATTACTGAAAATTCATTAGCTCGAATCCAATTGTCCAGATCAGAATAGCCAGTAAGTCAAAGGGAGACAATTAGAAAGCCTCTATTTCATAATTAATCATTTATAGAAACACCAGCTAACTTTTTTTTTTTTCAAATCAATACATGGGGGTATTTTTACAATTTATGAAAATAAAAGCATCTATTGTAAAAGTTTTATTTATTTTACTATAGATTTAGTATTTACAATATATATTGTGTATGAGATTTATGATTAGACAAAACATTATGTACAATAATCATTCTAAAAAATTGCATATTGCCAGTGCACATACACTCATACACAAAATGTGAAAATGAGCAAAGAAGAATCTTCAGTTTTAATTTGGGACCAGTAATATTCAATGGTCTTCTCTTTATCAATTATATTTTTGTTCCAAGAAAAAATACACGTGAATAATTTCCTTTAAATAATCTGTTGTTCTTTGAATATACATGTTATTTTTAAATAAACTTTTTTTTCATATACGTGAGCAGAGAGAATCCAGTTTTAATTTTTTGAAATCACTTGTGTTTTCATGAATAAAAAAAAAAGGTAAATACCTAAAACTATGTATTTATACTCATATATTCCAAAGTGACATTAAACATTTTTGTAAAAATCAAGAAGTGGAATCAAACTTTTTTTTTTGGAATGAACAAATATGTAGTTTTGATCTAATAAATATGCATATTTTACATTTATTTTTGAAAAAAAAATGGTAAATTCATAGATTTCCGTTGAAAAAAAAACTTGAAAAGAGAGAGCATCACATGAGTCTTTTTGGCAAATTCAAAATCAAATCTAACAAAAGAATGTTATTTTTTAATAAACATTGAAAAGGTCTTGAATCAACAATGAAAAATTTACATGAAAATCAAAAGAAATTTGAATTGGATTTTTCTTCAACTCCCAAACTTTTATGACAAAAAAAGATAGATATGCAGTTTGAATTGGGTCTATAGATTTTAATCACTAAATTAGATTTTTATGAACTTTCATATGTGCATTGGCACACACGTTTGTACTGTGAATTCTAAATCTTATCATAAATAAACAGTACTTTTACAATTGATGTCTTTTGGATGTTTTTTTTTTTTTTTTTTCATAAATTGTTAACATACACCTATTGCATTGATTTTAAGAAAGAAGTCAGCCAGTATTTTTGTAAATTAGTAATTATGAAACGAGGGCCCCTTAATTGTCTCCCTTAGATCTACTGGCAATTCTGAATTCGCCAACTTGAATTGAGATAATGAAGCTTCAGTAATCTCAGTTTCAAGAAATTGAAGCCACGGTGAATTAAGAACAAATGTAATATTTTAAAAAACAGCTAAGAGAAGCAATATCTTGATTATAATTAAAATGTGTAAAATGGAAATAACTCCTGTAAGCCTCAAAACAGACTATGACTTGGGATTATCTCTCCTAAGTAAGTTGGTGATATATACTTTTTCAACCACAACAGAAAAAAAACCAGCTTGATTTCCACACAAACCTTCAACATTACAGACACATACCCACTCGATTTAAAGAAATGGCACACTAATAAAAAACAATTCAATGCAATAACAATGTAATATGGATCTACAATTGTTTTTATTTCATGGGAAGATAACTCCTGTTAGCCTTAAAATGAATCAAGGCTTACAGGATTATCTCCATTATGCACGTAACCTAAGATTCTACTCCAGAAAGAAACGCTCTTGCTTTTATTTTGCTATATTTATATATCATTATTATTGATTACCTGACCAAAAATCATTCTAGATAGGTTGACTCTTGATTTTTGGCTAAGTAATCAATTATTATTTATGATATGCCCCATGTATAGATTGACCCCAGTTTTCCAAGTCAACAAAATACATTGGTACCTCTTCAATCTGGTGACAGTAGGAGCTGGCTACTTCTGGACCAGATTCATGAAAACAATTAACAAATAGATGTCTAATTTTATGCTAAAATAAACATCAACAGTTGTTGAATATAGTTCTTTGATTCAGTTTCATACCATGGTTAGGTTTTTTACACATTCGGTTTATAAATCACTTGATTATGGTTGAACTATTGTTTGAAATCGAATCAAAGAATCCAGTGGCAGATCCAGAAACTGATACCAGCAAATTCATGTGAGTTGCCAGGCAAAAGAGCAGCTCTATATTTATGCCATGTAAAATATATTACAGGAAAATACTGAAAACTGGTGCTGGGTACTCACAGATCAACTGTGCTAAAAAGAATTACCGTATGATCAACTGTTGCAAAGTGGAGTTGAAGAAAAAAGACGTTGATTGAAACTTATAAAACCATTTAATTTATTTCACTTATCTCACTTTGGACACTAGATAATCCGTTGTTCTAAGAACATGGGACTCTGAGGCAGTTACGGTTTACAACTTGTCAACATTAATCATAACAACATAACCCTCAGCAATTTTATTGTTGAATTTGACTTGTCGAACTAACTCGCATTTGTCGGCTTCAATGACTCCCCCAGCAGAGCTACTGACATGAGGTCCCCGTAATCTTGCTGACATCCCCTGGCTATCTCTCTTGATCTCTATCCACACTTCTATTTATTGGCTCTATTTGATGACGTGTTTTCCAAAATCATATGATGACACATAATCTCGGATCTCTTCCTATCAACATCTATCTATGAATTTTATATTTGACTTGACAGAGTAAAGTCATTCTCAATAAGAACACAGAGCTAGGAGCTCATTCTTCCAAACTGGCAAATGAGATAAACTTAACAGAAAATTATGAAAGGTTAAGCAAAACTTGTGATATAACTAAGAATATACAGCGAATATAACCAACAAAAACTATCCTATCTTAAATCATTCTAACAAAGATTTGTCATGCATGGCGGTAAATCTCATCTACCTCTTTTGTAGAAACTGTAATCTACAGTAAGTGGATGAAACAATAAACCCTCCTAAATAAACAATCAGATGTACACAGAACCAGTAAAAAAAAAAAAGGCTGTCAACACACAATGGAACATTTTTAAGAAACTTGTATTAATACATGAATTTCCACACAAATTATAGAAAAATCTAAAGGAAATGGTTACAACCAATACTGCTCAGTTAATGGGAAAATATGTGGAAAAAAAACTAAAAAAAGATGAAGTCCTCAAAACCATCCATGTAATATACTCATGTGGGTTAAATAGTAAAGCAAGAGAAATTAATTCAAGAGATAGCATAGAATGTGTTGAAACCCTATTTCCTCCATTGCTTCATGTTGGAGAACATCCAATTCATTCATGTAGTAACAGAAATAACAGAATTCATAGTATGTGAAGATTTCTCAAAAAAAGTTGAAATATATATTAACAAAGATCTTCCAGGATCTTTCACTAAAATCAGAATACTACTCAAAGAGGCAAAGATACTAAAAGACATAGCATATAAAATAATGATCAAAATAGTGCAAATGTATAAGATAGCGGAATATCATCAATGGTATGAATAGAATCAATACTATGTTATACAAACCACCTATCCAGTAAGAAATTATGTATGTGTTATTATGTATATAGATAAAGTACTTGAAGGTATCAATCTACAAAAAATTACAAAAAATGAAGAAATAATTTTTTTTCAAGTTTTCTAAATGAATCAAAATAAGAACTACATATTACATTAATAACACATAAATGCATACAAAATAAATTTTCCAACTATTAAAAAAAAAAAGATATAAATATGAATAATGACAGTACAGTCAACCTACCTGAATATGAATGCTGCAAAATCAAATCGAATAAATGTGGAAAAACAAATTACCAAAGCACTGGATGATTGCATTCAGTCTATGGCAAATAAATATAAAATAGCAGAATCTAGATTCATCAAATGGAAGGAAAAGATAATTACAACTGTGAAAAAAAAATACAACACCTAAAGAACTTAGAAAACCTGCATAAAAACCAACCAAATAATTAAGAAATCCTGAAATACTAGAATATTTGGAAGGACTTTTTTAATTTTGTAGTAGTTCCAATCGACAAAGCTACAAATAAAGTTGCATTTATATCCAACAAATACTATTAGAGGTAGGAATTCTTGGGACACCAAACTCAATATATAATTTCATCTGGATGTGCTTTAGTTATTGTGTATGCAATAATATTGTAAAATTTTAAAACTGAAGATAGCAGATGAGTCAGACACATTAACAATTATGTATTGGATACCTAAGCTACATAAAACTCCAATCAGTGCTCGATTCATTATAGCTTCAAAAACTTGTTGGATCAAACCTCTGAGTTGAGTAATTTTGAAATTGTTTAAATTAATATTCAATCCAATAGATGAATTCCATAAAAGAGTAACTTCTATAGTAACTTGAATCTATTCTAGGTAGTGAACAACTCCATACCAGTCATAGAAAAACTTAACAGTATAAACACAAAAAAGCTATAATCATTTTTCACTTATAACTTTAGTTCACCATGTACAAAAATTTCACATACAGACCTTATTAATGAATTAAATGATACAATAGATTTAGCAATCGCAGACAGTCAAAGCCAATATATTACTGTTACAGATTCTAAAGTTTACTGGTCAAAAAGTTAAAATACTAAACCCTACTTCATTAGATCTACCCTCTAAAAAAAGTAGTAAATCATCTTATTACAAAAAGTCACTTCAAAATAGGTAACCATATATTATTACAAAATATTGGTGTACCTAAAGGAATTAGCTCTTTACCATTTTGGGCAAACAAAATACAAATTTATGCCATCATTAGTTGAAAATAATATATAGCATATAGATTTCATGCGTGTACATTGATGATATGAGTTATTTAGATGATAGAGATGAATTTGAGAGATCATATGGATGTATATATTTGATAATCTTGAATTGAAACTTGAACACAAAGGAAGACTTTCAATATTTCTCAACTTGAAAATTGAAAATGGGATATGTATTTATATGTTGTTCGATAAACATCATGCATTTCCATTCCATAGAATTCAAATGCTACAGAAAAGTAGTAATATTCCCAATATATATTTCATAGTACTATACTGTCAGAATATTTAAGGATTACACTGCACATGGAGGATTTTATAGGAAAGTCATAAATTGAATACACAGAATAAAGAAATAAGGAGGTAATATGTGATGGTGAGTCAATAATTATCTGCACTTTTGGTTCAATAGTTCAGTAGAACAAATTGCTAAACTTACAAATACATTATTTTTCCTTTGCTTTGTGATTCATTCACTTGATCCAGCATTTGGTTGGCATCTCGGCAGTGTATGTGTTGCTTCTTTCACAGCTTGTTCTGTGGCAAATCTATGACCTCTTGAGGAGTCATTGAGAGGATCAAACAGGTGGTAATTTGATGGAGCAAAGTCATGACTATTTGGAGGATTCTCCAATACTTCATTTCTCAGTTCCTGAAACATTCAAATTATGTGGGCAGTAGTATGTAAGTATGCATTGTCATGTAGAAGCAAAACAACTTTTGAAAGTAGATTTTGGCATTTGCTTTCATCTGCAGGCCTATTTTTAAACTTGGCAATCTATTCATACACACTCCCCTATGGTAAAACACTGTTCTTATATTGTGCTGAAAGCCTTCAATGGATTTCAGCCCTGGGTACACTTTCAATGGAACACTGCTCGTTGTTCTTCCTCCATGCAAGCTAAAAGATATTTTCCAACATGAAGTCACTATTAGAAAACTTTCCCCAGTCTTTTCCAATTGTATTCCATTACTTTATATATAGTGTGGAGGTTCTTTTAGTCCTTGGGGAGTTGTAAGAAATATTATGAAAATTTGAAAAACTTTTTTTAAACTTAGATTTTAAAAACTATTTGAAAATTAAAAACATATTATTTTGATAGCTTGACAATTAGCAAGGCAAAATTTGTACATAGTTCAACAGCCAACTCCAAACCACATAAAATTAAATCTGGCAACCCACTTAATCTGGCAAACCCTTTAAAGAATAAAGAAGATGGAAATTTGATTTCTAGGGTTATAGTGAACCATTACTGAATTTTACATTTTTAGTAACAGCCACTGGTTCTTATTGGATCTGAATTATTGTATCAAGCACTTACTTGATTGTATTCTCCTTGTCTGTCTGTTTAGACCAAACACCTGATCATCAGATAAAGGAAGAATACTTGCCATTATTGATGATTGGGGATGTTTTGATATCAATTTTCTCAGCTGTATCATGTTGACTGATTTAAAACTTGGTCCAAACCTTTTGAGTGAACCATTCTCTTCTTTCTCTTTCTCCTCTTCCTCCTGCTGGACACATCATTGAACATATACAAATAATTACTGAAGGTGAAAAATTTTTGTTTTTATAATAGAAAAATCTAAAATGTCCATGTCATTGATAAGAATAACTTTGAAAATTTTACATAAATGCTCTCTGATATTATAAATGTAAAATGATCATATATACACTCTATGTTGTGCAATTTTGAGATAGTAGACTATAGAAATGTATTTGAGCTGTATTTTCCAACCATGATTATTATTTGAATTAAAGCAAAGTAAAAGTGAATTATCCATCTCTTAAGAGACAACTCCCATTGGAGTAAATGGCTCATGATAAAGTCCTCGTTTCCATTGTAAAAACCAGCTTAGTGATTCTTGCAAGTTTCATGTCTGGTTGAGACTAGAACTGTATTCCAACAAGGTTTCATGACCACGCCCTTGGCAGGATGCAAGTCTACCGAAGGGATACATCCATCCCAATCACATAGTTTTGACTGTACTCAATTAGCTGCTGAAGGCAGAGTGAAATTCGTCCTAATGAAGGGGTTTTGTGCATGTACCGAGAATCAGACCTGGGACTTTTTGTGCGTGAGGCAGATGTGCTAAACATTACACAACCAGAATAGACATTTGATGAATTATTACTATCGAATAAAAGGTTATGCTGTTATTTACCTATTAATGCATATACCACGTACACTATGCTCAATGAAGTGGATAATGGACCTTGACATTTTTATACTCCACTGTGTACATTCAAAACAATTCTTGATAGAGAAAACATTGTTTCGTATTTAACGTGTTTTTTCAAAGCTGTACAATTAGCAATAATTTTGTTTCAAATTGAAGAGGAAAGTAAGTGAGGCATGCTGGGACATTTGGACAAGGCTGGGGCAATGGGAACAGTGCTGGATTATGTCTATGTTCTTTGGGGGGAATGAATTGTTAGGATCTTTGATATGTGTATATACATATATCTAAAATGCACAACTGTTTTAATGTGGGAGTTGGGGTCCTTAGTTTTCTGTCACATTATAAATGAATTCGCGTTGTAACAAATTTTCCATCAATACAAATTTTGATCCAAGTTTTCTTCTTTGCCTAATAAGAATGCTGGATGTCATTTCATGATGGCAAGTGAAAATATGTGAAAAAGATAGTATTATATTCTGTAAATATGTAACGCACACTGGCTGAGCAAAAGGGAGGGTATGGAGGATCCAGACCCCCTACAAATTCACCAACTATCATAATTCATGCAAAAATGAAGAGAAAACTGTTGGGTTGGGGTAGAATGAGGTTAGTCTGGCAAGAAAACAGAAATAAATATAAAAATTTGAAATTGTGACACCTCATCAGAAGGTGGTATTTTAACAAAATTTAGATACATATGTAGTGAGTGCTGATGAAGATGAAAGAGAAAAAGGGCAATGAGTTTGTTTATTGACAACTTAAATATTTTTGTCTTATTCATTCCCTGTTTACAGTTGGTGTGCGAAAAATATTTTTTGAATAGGCAACACCGACTTGATTGGCCTCTCAAATTTCAATACTTCTGTGCTACTGACAGGGCTGATTTTAAAATTGATTGGGTGAGTGCATAACATTTCTCATGATCTAGGATCAACTCATATGTGTGCGACTCATGTAATACAATTATTGATTATTATATATATATGTATAGATAATTGAGAGGTACATTAAAATATTGGCTTATCATTTATATATATATATGTGTATGTATTTATATGCACAATACAAATCAGGAATACAATATAATTTAATATCAGATGTGTGATGGGTTTATTTCATAAAGTGCTCGATGCATTCAACATGAAACATCAAGTTTATTTAGGATAGAGCTTAAAATATAATGGAATAAATATTTGCTACACGTTTATATTTCTGCCCTGTTTGGGCTTCTTTGGGCAAATGATTCGGTTTATTTGAGATTCCTATTCAAGACATTTGGGGGAGGTATCTATTTTTTGGTTGTCTTCCTTTTATTTTATTTATATTTATATTTTTTTATTTTCTTATTTAGTGGTTGGTCATTGCTTGTTATGTTTTTCTGTTTTATTTAGTAAGGATGCTGTGCTTGTTAGTAGTTATAAATTATAAATTAGGATGGTTTGGTATAGGCATTTTCCTTATTAGTATGTGGTTAATCCATCAGTTCTTTGTGGTATGTTCCCTCTCTGAGAGTATTTTATTCTCAAATCTGTTTCCCAATGTCATGGTTCCCTTTTATTTGACCTCAGTTGTTAATTAAATTATTCTGGGTTTGGTCTTTTTCCATATGTCTATGATAATTATGGTGATTGGGTTGTTCTTTAAAGTAACTGGAGGTATAAAATGATTCTTACTGAAACCAGCTTTAATTATGACAAAAAAGTGAAAGCCAACAGAGTAAAACATAGCAACAAAAAAAAGCAGAGGTTGGAAAATCATCTGGTATAAAATGCCATTCAACCTACAAGTAAAAACCAACTAAGGAAAAATAGTCATCCAGTTAATACAAAAACCCACTGAGTAAAATATTCAACAAGAACAAACTGAAAATTAGCTGTAGTTGTACAGATAATTTTGATAGATTCATAACAAAACATGTCAATGAAGCGATCAGAAATAATACAAACAGAGAAAGCATGAATGAACCTGATTGCAATTGTACCAACAAGAACAGATGCCCTTTGCAAAACAAATGTCTCAAATTGAATATTGTATACCAAGCTGAAATAGCATGTGAAAATAAAACCACTTAGAAGTGAAATATTACATAGGAATATTGAAAACACCTTTAAAATTAAGATTAGCCAACCATATATCATCATTTACAAATGAAAAATATAAAAACAGCACATCACTGTTAACATATTACTGGAGACTAACTGATAGCAAACTCAAACCTATAGTGAAATTAAATATACAATATATTAGTATATAACAACCCAATCACCATAATTATCTTGAACTTGTGGAAACAGACTAAACCTAGAATACTTGAATTAACAGTTAGGGTCATATAAAAGGGAACCCTAACATTTGGAATATATATATTTGCTGATATATATATGTGTGTGTGTCAATATGTATATATCTTTATATTATTACTATTTTTCAAAGATTGAGTATGAAGAGTGCTCGATATTATGGATAGAGCTTATGTAAATAGGTGTACATAGAAATGTAATTCCTCTTATTATTCAGTTTTAGAAACTTTTATCAAATTTTTTTATTAACATTCAAAATAAATAATAACAAATAAAATAGAATATTAATAAAACTAATACTAATAATGGATCTTTTAATTCAAAATTTTTAAAAATAATTAAAATTTTTGGAAAATCTTATTTAGTTTTATTTATAATTGGATCACATAAGATTTTAGAATGTTTTTTTTCTCCAGGGATTGGTGGTTTTTAAAATTTTCTATAATTTACTAGCTATAATATGTGTTAATAAATTTTGAGTTGAGGATTTCTGTTAGCCAATTTCTACTTTACTTTTAAAATTCTATAGCTGAAAACTTTTTTAAAAGTATTTAGAGATACAAGGTTTTAAAATACATGAAAACTCGCAAGAATAAACTGTAGGTATGTATAGGGAAAAGAAAAAATAGTTGAATCAGGAAAATGATAATATATATTTTTTTGTAATTTAGGAAAAAAGGAGGTAAGTCTGATGGATCATCCTCATATGCTCTATCATGAGCATCGTTGAGCCAATATTTTCTGAACCTGTCAAGTTCTCACCATCTCATATTCTGCCAGCCTTGGTTCCGCATTTGATTTCTGGGGATCCGCATTGTACATTGGATCCACAGAGCACGATTCTCTCATGTGAAGATTGCATGGTTCTCAGTTCACAGGTCAGTCTCTTGGTTAGGTTCAGTATTTCAACTCCATATGTGACTATTGGGAGATTACATCGATTGTATATTCTTCTTAGAATTAATGGGATTCTCTGGTTCTTGAAGGCTGAGCTTGCTTGATTTCTTCTTCTTTTGAGGATGTCATGGAGACTTGCTGTCCTAGGTAGAGGTAGTGGTCTACTTTGTCCTGCTTTGCATTTTCAATTTTGATTATTGTGCATTCATTCCCAGCATGTTTGTTATACATGATCTTAGTTTTGCTGAAATTCATTTGAAGGCTTACTTTCTAGCTGCTTTCAGTTCATCTAGCGTTAGATGCGGGTCATAGATTTTCTCTGAAAAAAGGATGATGTTGTCTGCAAATCTGATGTTACTTAAGTATTTGCTGTCAATTCTAATTCCTTTCTTCTTGTCTAGGTTTCTGATGATCATCTCGAGGCAGGTTGTAAAGAGTTTGGGTGAGCTGGTATCACCTTGTCTTATCCCTTTCTGGAGCTGAAAGGACTTAGAGTCTTTATGTAGCTTCATAAAGGAGCTGCTGTGATGGTATATATGTTGCAATACTCTGACATATAAGTGGTCTACACCTTGTAGGGTGATAGCATCAATGACATTGAGAATTTCTAGCGAGTCAAAAGCCTCTTTGAAGTCTATAAATGCAGTGATATTTTATATTTTGCTGCTTTCTCTTTTAGTTAATTTGTGGGGGTTCACCTATGGTGATGGCCTCACAAACTATACTAAACCAGCCGTGGTTCTGGGTTAGTAAAAGAAGGCAACAAGTCGGAATTTCGTTTAAATGTTTTATATAGAATATTGATTATCAATATCTCTGGAGACGGGAAATGCCTATTCGCAGTTGAAAAGAGAGGAGGCCGATTTTCATCTAAGTCAAACTGACGACTGGTCTCTCATGTCACGAACGGTAGTCTACTGAATGGTAGCAGCGGTTGACGGTTACTAAGGGCGGCGTCTAACACGAGAGAGACTGGCAGCGATTCTCTTCTCCAAACCCAATTTTACTCTGCTGCTGTTACGAAAATCCCTCCTATTTAAGCCCTTGGTATCAACACTGTATTTCTTTGTAAATGACTCCTTTTCTTTCTTTTTCCTGTTATCTCAGTCCTTCCAGAAAATCACAAATATTGACCCTCATCCATCTCGCGACGCAAGTCCATCCAAGATCATAAATTAGTCTCCCCCTCTCTCAAGGACTCTGCAAATAACTTTTCTTTCATAAGCTTTATTCTTTCTTTCAAGACCCCAGACACTGGCCCCATATCTGGCCATCTAACCAACAGGAGGACTTCTCTAAAAGCACTTGTTTTTGCAACCCAGGATTTGACAGAAGATATTAGATTGAGAAAGTGCAGGTGATTCAACTTCCCATAATATCTCGAAAAACACATTAAGCCCCATATCTGGTCATCGAGTCGGGAAGAAAACTTTCTCTAAAAGTATCTGTCTTTTGCAACCCAAGGATTTGACATAAGATATTAGATTGAGAAAGTACAGGTGACTCCCACTTGGAAGCACATAATTCTCACTTTCCACATCCTCAAAAAACACATTATCCCTTTTAACACAGATAACTCCCTTTGTAATAACCATAGTAATTACTGGTAATAACCATAGTAATTTTTGGTAACAGCCATAGTAATTTTCAGGACACGGGGGACTCCTGGCCCCCTAGTGTCACAAATTTATGGAATGGAAATGGTCCATGGTTTAGTACCTTTTTCTAAAGCCAACTTGTTCCCGAGGTTGGTTTTCATCGAGCATTTTGGTGATTCAGTTGCTGATAACTTTGGTGAAAAGTTTGCAGATGCAATTGAGTAGACTTATTGGTCTGTAGTTATTGAGGTTTTTTAGGTTTCCTTTTTTTATGTAACAGCATCATGATTGTATTATTCCAATCTTCAAGGATTTGACTTTGTTTCAGGCATAAGTTGAATAAAATGGGTAATTTCCTCGTGATGGCTTTACCAGCTTTTTTGAGTGGGTCAATGGTGATCTTATCTGGTCCAGGGGCCTTTCCTTTTTTTGTTTGTTTGATGACTTTTTTCACTTCCCATGGTGTAACTTCTGGGAAATCTTTGATCTGATTGCTCGTGTCTTGCACATCCTGTTCATTATTTTTTGTTCCTTGTTAAAAAGAGTAGAGTTTTTGGTAGAATTATTGGGCACATCGACAATCCAGTCCCTGTCGGTTGTTAGGTTTCCGTTTTTTTTGAGTACCCTTGTTACTTGTCTCCTGCATTATATTACATAGAAATTTGAAATGATCTCCCATCATTACATGGTTAATGCATCACTTGGTCTAGACAACATAAATAGAATAAGCAACTGAAGAACAATTAGAGTTTTTAATGTTATGATTATGTTTTTTTTTTCTTGCTCTATAGTGCCTGTTTTTTTCATGAAATAGATACTTTTGCTGTTTTTTCCCTATATGCATTATTTTGCATATGTCTGTATTGAAGTGTAGTTACCATGTTTCTGATATCTCTTCTAATTCTTTTATGTCTTTATCTATTTTCATTGCGTTGTGTTCTTCTGTTACTGTGTTATAAATCTTTGCATCGTCTGTTAATGTGCTACATGTGGATTGCAGTGTGTTCAGTAGGTCGTTGATGTATGATATAAAGAGTATTGGGCCTCGTCCCAAGTCTTGTGGTACACCTCTGTTTATTACTCTCCATTCTGACTTTGTACCATTTAGTGTTAGACATTGTTTCCTTCCAGTTAAGAATTCTCTTAGCCATTTTAAAATGTTTACTTAGATGTTGTAGGATTCTAGTTTGTATTGTAGTCTTCTGTAAGGACTGAGTCAAAAGCTTGGGTTACCTTTGTCATCTTGTTTTGTCCATTCCTTCAGTGTTGACAACAAGTTATGATTCACCAGACATGAAACCGTATTAAGTATCTGAAATGATGTCATGCTTCTCAATATGTTTCATGGTACATATTTTATTTGTTTTTCTAATGTTTTTACTATTTATGATGTAAGTAGGATCATCTGTAATTAGAAGCTACCATGGCGCTCTCTATATTTTTAGTCAAGAATTTGATAAGAAATCCTTCTTTTTGCTAGATATCTGAAA
This sequence comes from Thysanoteuthis rhombus, assembly GCA_963457665.1. Lineage (NCBI taxonomy): Eukaryota > Metazoa > Mollusca > Cephalopoda > Oegopsida > Thysanoteuthidae > Thysanoteuthis > Thysanoteuthis major. The sequence goes on along the minus strand of OY735200.1, from coordinate 91,549,559 downwards.
CATCGCTTCTGATGGTGACTCCCTATAGAACCCCTGAATTCAGTGTTTAGGGGTTTTATAGGGATTTGTCATCAGAGACAAAGTTCTAGATATCTAGCTAAAAGAAAGGTTTTGTAATAATTCTTAACTAAAAGTATAGGGGGGTGCACATTAGTTTTTTTCTCCTTTTTTGAGTATTGGTGAAACTATAGCATTTTTTCAATCATGTGGTAATTTTCCTTCAGATATAGACTTGTTGAACATTATGATTGGTTTGGATGATTCTTTTGCTACTATTTGTTCTATTTTATCTGGTGTGTTATCTGGTCCCATTGCTTTGTATATATTAATGTTCCTTTGTTCTCTATGTACTTCTTCATCAATGTATATATTATCGATTTCTTGGTGTCCATGCTGGGCCAATCTGAATAAATGAGTTTGAGGTCCTACTCCATATAATTGTAGTAGGGATCCATTTGATATAAAGAGATCTTCATCATATTCTTTTTTAAACAGTGTTGTAAAAACCTTAATTATTTCATCTGCACATTCTTCATTTGTTTTGCATTCCATTCCCTAGGAGTTTTTTTATTTTATTGATGGATTTTCTGATGTTTTATTGGTTTGAATTTTTCTAGAAAACCTGTATGTTAAACTTCCTATTTGTTCTAAATCTTTTTTATTATTGAATTTGGTTCATCGGATTAGTCTGCAATATTGTATGTATTTACATCTGGTTTTGTTTTCATATTTGCTCTCCATGCACATCTTTTTGTTTTTATGGTCTTTTTAGCTTCTCTGTAGAACCAGAATGGTTTGTCACCGTTTTTGTTTGTATTGTGGTTTGTCTTTGAGACATTCATTTGTATGTTTTGTAGTTCTTTGAACTTTCTCCAAATTTGATTTATTTTATCATTTTTTGAACAGTAATGTCCAATCAATGCCAAATCTTGCCTTTATGTTTCCTTATTTGCATTTAAAGTAGTTATAACTGTTTTGATGATTTTCATTGTTTATTTTTGTTTTTGTGTTGTATTCAAATGTTATTGTTGCATGGTCACTTTTCCAAGAGGACCAATTATTTGTAAGTTTTCTATATAGTCATAATTTTGTTAGGATTAAATCTATTGTGCTGAGTTTATAGTTATCTCTTATTGTTGTTGGTTATTAGATGAGCTGCTTCAGATGATAATCTTTAATATTTTGATGAATTTGTTTGGTTTTGAATTTTCGCTTCTAGGTCCTCTGACGTTTTTCCATATCTATGTTTGAGATTTTAAAGTCCTCAATTATGATCATGCTTCCTTTATTGACATTAGAAGCGGTTATTAGTTTTGGCAATGAATTCACATTTTTGCATTCTATTTGCTGTGTTTGGGAGAATCTTCTATACATCAATCCAAGGAGTATGTTACTACTTTCTGTTTTTATGCTAATACAGAGTAATTCATTAAATTATGTATTGTTTAATTTTTCGAGAGGTTTGAATTCCAAGTTTTCCCTAATATGAATTAATAGGCTATTTCTTGAATCATTGCTATTAATTCTTATCATATTGTATCAGTTTATTTCTGAAAATCCATCTGATATTTCTATGAACATCAAGTTTCATTGATTGTAATAATGTCTGGGTCTTCTGTGTTTATTTTTATTCTGAAATTTCAGTATTAGTGAACCAGAATTTGATGTTGCATTCCCTTATTTGTTCAAAATGCTCTTATCATTGAGCTAAACAGCTGCCAGTAATGCAAAGGTTTAAAATGGGGCTACTCCAAGAATCAAGCCTTCTGCAACAGCCCCATTTTCTTTAATTGTTTATTCTATTTTCGTTGTTTAGGGCGAGTGATACATTAACCCTGTAACAACAAGACATCATCACAAATAAGTTTCTAGATTTTAAAGTATAAATTGATATAATATTTGGATATATAATTTAAAACATATATCCTTAAGGAATCTACTTCAGTTTAATAGAATCTCACTTTGGTGAAACATTCTCCAATAGAGATCCAGTGTAAAAAGATTAATTTGATAATATAAAAAGGAGGAAGATGATGTAGTTTTTGTTGTGGATTAATTTTCAATGAATTTCTATCCTAAACTATTCTCTAAGTGGAGGACCTTTTCTCAGGACTTTTTATTATCATTTTCACACATGCCTACATGAACTATTCATAGAAACCCACACTATCCCAATCTGTCTGCCTGCAAATACATGAGAAAACTCATTATGTTTACACAGAAGCACTTGGTGCCATAACCTTACTTATGTGTCTGTCTTATGATATTACCATTGTCCTTAACCATTCAAGAGAATTATGCCAAGTGAAGCAGTGGTTGGTAGATGGGGGAGGGCAATCGCTTCTGACTTGGTCATCCCCCAGAACCCACCAGCACCTCATCATCATTATCATGACATCACAATTCTCAGAACCCATCAGCATCATCATCATTATCATTATTATTAGTTTCTCAAGGAATAACACCAGCTTCATCTGTGTTTTTCTTACCCAATGAAGATCAACCAAGAACCCCTAACCCTAACCCTTCCAAGATCAACCAAGAACCCCTATGTCTTTCACATCTGCACAAGTTATAATGTTTGTCAAATGGGAATACAGTGTGATACCAACCATTTAATGGGTGTATTATCAAGTTTCGTGATATTACAGTTTGTTCAAGTTCTTATAGGTTTTCTAGAAGTAACTCCAAGACCTTGACTAGATGCCCCATTCTTCTTTAAATTGAAATGCTTCAGTGATTTTAAATATTAACTCTTACGTCTCTCTCTCTCTCTCTCTCTCTCTCTCTCTCTCTCTCTCTCTCTCTCTCTCTCTCTCTCTCTCCTCTCTCTCTACCAGAAGGGCAGAATGGAACCATGTTTACTCATATGAGAACAACTGGTTTACCCTGAACAAACCCCCATGTCTACTTGTCATCTTCTCCAGATAGGATTGGCTCAGAAAACAGAAAAAAAATTTCATTTAAGTGCTGATTCAAGTAGTAGCAATCTGCAAACCCACCCAGGGTACATTTAACAAATGCTTGTGGCTTGCATTTACATGAAGACTTGGGTCTTGGCATTTTTGCTTGCATTCAGTGTCGGATTTACATATGAACTGAGCAGGTTCCAGCCCAAGGCCTCATAATCTAAAAGAAAAAAAATTCTAAATTTACTATTAATTTCATTTAATCTCTAACGATAAAAATTAAGAGTGTATGCTATATTTTGCAGGCTGTTATGAAAAAAATAAATTATTTTTTGAAAATTAAGTTACTAAAATGTAATGATAAAAATTTTTTTAAAATTAGCACTGGCTCATTTTAACAATAAGCACCAGAAGGAGTACATGTTTGTACAGGGATGATAAAACATAATGCTAGCTAGATAAATAGTCTTTAAAAACAGATTTTCAAGTATTTCTGCGACCCCCATTATTTACACAACCCTAGGAGGGGTCCTGACACCTACTTTGAGAATCCTTGCCCTGGCCTAGGGTCTTCATTAGATTTTATCCAGGACTACTTGCTATTACATCAAGACTTGGGTTTTGTGAAATAACAATAGCGAAAGAAATACCAACGGATTTTGGGTTACCTGTTCCTGAATATTTCCCAGACGGTGGTTTATGAATATAATTAAAGATGTCGGCAAATGAAGATGCTGGAACGTCATCAGAAATTTCTGTGATTGAGGTAAAGCAAATTTTTTATATTCTTGCTAGAAATACTCACTTTCAGGAGCGGAAACAGGTGAGGATCTGGATCCACTGGATCACTCCACTCCTTTTGAATTGAGTGATTTTTAATTCCATTCTCTTTTTAATTAAAAAAAAAAATCAATTTGTTTTTTCAAATATTGAACATGTTTCAGTTGGACTACGTCACTTGTGTTAGTTGTTTATTTTTAGGAATCTGTTTATGCCTATGTTTATTTATGTGATTTGAAAAAAATACAAAATCATTCCAAATGATTTTGCGAGATTAATCAGGTATACATGGATTCACTCAGAGGCATAGTGGGAGGAGTGGTGAAGGGGGCATATCATGGAGGCGTAGCAGGTGTAAATGAGTGGTAAATTTCCTCAAGCCTATAATGCCTGTTAATCAATAAGCAAGTTATTGCACACTCCCTGGGTGATGTCTTCGTCAAAAGGACCTGAGAATCCTTACTATGACACTGAATCCACCTCAGAAAATATCCCAGCAATGGACTCATACGTACACTCTGTTTCAACTAGAAAATAATTGCATTACACTTATCTCAGTACAGCCTTATTTTTATGATATTTGCAGGAATATATGTACAAAATCTGAGATTGATACATTTTGGTTCTTACCTGATTGAAGGAACCTACCTCACCAAAAAGCAATTGTTAGCAAGCTAGTCTCACAGACCATTATTACTATACTGAGTTCAATCCTCACCGAGGGGTCTCATGTGAGACTAAATTTATCTTAGTACAGGGTTCTTCAAACTTTTTCAACCATGAACCATTTTAATTGATTGCTATAACCTCACGATCCACTGACAAATAATAATACTTTTCTTGGGCCACTTTGTATATTTCACACATTTCATGGGCCACATTATATATTTTACACATTTTGCTGGCCACATTGTATATTTTACATATTTCAAAGAAAAAAAAACTAGTGATGTAAATGAACAAATAAAATTTCAACTGCGTGGTTTGGAAAAATTGAAGGTGAATAATTAGTTTTATTGTGTATGAATTTTTCAATTTGCTGCCAGATGGATGAAAAGTTGTGGCAGACCAGATGAGACCCGAGGGCTATAGTTCAGGGACCCTTGCTCTAAAAGCAAAAAAAAAAACAAATTTCCTTTGTATAATTCAAATTACTTTTTAAATGAATAAGCATAATATATATATATATATATATATATATATATATATATATATATATATATTAATATTATATGAACTGTACAGAGCATACATATATATGTATATAAAGAGAGAGAAAAGGGGGGAGAAAGTTAATTTCTTTTACAAACTGTATCATCATGCTGACATGATCATCCGCATGGACTCCTCCTACACTTCTCTTCATTAGTTGTCTCTTAGTTCCTGGAACACCTTCATGCTCAGTTTTCTATCTTGCGCAACTGATTTCACATGTTTCTGCTTGTCCAATATGGCTTGCATTGAGTCTTTTTATTTTTCAATTAGTTTTTGGCAGAGCTTGATTAAGCTAGGGCTAGGCATACATTATAAAGGGGCCCTTAATTGAAAAAATACTCATAGATATTAGAACACGTGCATATTTTACTTGTATAGTAAACTAGTTAGATTTTTTGTATGCTATACAGCTAGATATTACGATGAATATGACTGACATTTCAGCAATAGTATAACTTCATTTCTATTCTGATCTTCATGCATTGGCTATGACTATGGCTTAGTATTAATCTGTTGTATTTATCACGTAGATACCACACTGCAAATCAATCACTGTATTAAATAATAACCCCTATTCAAGGTGATAATGGGCTGAAATTGGTAATCTTAAACATCCAGTTGTTTATAAAAAGTTGAAGGCAGCATATTTCTATTATAATTGAGTAAGTGTGGAATCACTGAAATTGAATTGATAGTTTGCAAGCATTTAGTACGAGGTCCTTGAAATATCAGGGCCTGTAGAAAATCCTACTTTTGCTATATAGTTAATCTGGCACTGGTTTTATATGAGAGTGAGGCTTGAATCTCTTCTCATTTTCATGCAAAATTGAAATGATTATAAATTTGGTTTGTTGTTAGCACTTTGAAACTCTTTATTATTGGTTATCTTTTTCACGAATCTAAGCCAAAACTGTTGTTAGCTAATGTTGATATTATCATCTTGCTTGCCCAGCAGGTGAAGTTAGTGATCACTTATTCACTCCAGAACCATCCTATATATCATTCTGCATGTTTGTATATATGACCATTACATTTTCTGATTATAGTCAAACCCCACTCTAAGTTTACATTTCCCTACCATGATTTGAAAATCATGACCAAATGATTGGTAGATGGCTCTCTTACCGACTGCACCAAACTGACATGTCTTATATATCTACAAAAATTTATGTTAGAAATATTTCAAATGATGGCTAACATAATCAGAAATAATCTCGTAGTCGGAATTGAAGTAGGAGTGGAGTTTGACCCCACAGCAGCTAGACTTGTTATTCATTTCTTTTCTGGTGATTCCTCATACCAATAAAACTTGTTGTTTTTTTTCTTATAACATGTCCTTAAGTTTTATTATTCCTTTTCTTTTTTGATTTTTCACCTTTTACAAAATAGATAAAAGAAATAAGGAGTCAATTGCTGTTCGCAGGAACTAAACATAGTATCTTAATGCAATAAAATTTAAATCTTCCTCATATCTTTCTCTCCTCTCTCCCCAATCACCCTTGCAATGTAATGAACAAGAGTAATGATAGAAGAGGATATTCACACTTGACATGGAAAAAAAAGGATTTTTTTAACTTGCCATCACAGTCAATAATGGCAGAACCCATAGCATCAAAATTTGAAGTCATGTAAAAAAAATTCCATCGAAGAATAAAATATGATCAAAATAAATTCCATCTTTGACATCACTGGCATTTTCCATGGGAAAACAACTAAAATAGAGAACAAAAAACATCTAGAAACATGTTATTTCTACTGGGAAACATCTTGATTCTCAAGAATTATTAATAAACCTGACTAAATAAGTCCCCCCCTCCCCGAGTCAAATAAGCTTTTTTTCCAAAAATTACAAAAAAAATCGTAGGGGTCTTGTGATGTACTGATGCCAACTTTCAAGTCTGTAGACAAAATGAAATGGTCAGCTCACATGAAAAAAAATGTTGCCAATCCATGTTTTAAAAACTGTCAACCAAATCTGTCCACATAGTTTTCTCCAGTTTTTAAGCTGGTCTGTCTGGCTACGTACATATGTATTATGTGTACAGGCCACATCAATCAAGCTAGAGAGCTGAAAATTCAAATATTTACTCTTTATTATATATAAGAAAAACATTTGTTTATTGAAATTCCCTCCTGCCCCAAGATATAAGCTTTTAGTAAGGGTTCAATTTACAATGCAAGCTTATATTTGTGTCCGGCAGTCTCAAACTTTTTTTTGAAAATTCAAAACTTTTTTAGTTATCACTGCCCAACAAAAGGCAATAGAAGTAATTTATTAATTGGTCACCCCTTTTCCCAATTTTTTAGTTGATAATCCCCAAAAACAGCATGTTGCCAATATATGTAGTTCATGAGAGGTTTGATGGAGTGACTAATCAGACCAGTTTCAATGAGATTTTTGTTCTGATAAAATGTCTTCTTTTTTTTTACGCTGCTGTTTTCTTTATGCTTTAATATATTCTATAAGAAAAAACTTGGTGCACAATAGCTTCTCAAAAAATGGCTTTGACTTTATACATATGATGTTAGATGACAGGTGACAGTTTATTCTAAGTTCACTTGCAGTAATTGATAGAAAGTAAGAGACTGAGTCTGAGAACTCATCAGTATCCAAAATGATATAAAAATTTGTTATTTTCAAGTGCCATTCAAATTCGCATTTTTTTCTTTCTTTCAAGCTCTTCTTTCAAAGCTTTTATTTGTTTATATACTTTTTTTATAAGATATCAATCATTGCTGCCTAAAACAAACAGGTTTAAGTACTGTTGCTGGGTTTAAGATATTAATCGCCTCTACCCACAACAAACAGGTTTAAACACAGTTGGTTGGTTTGGGTTATTACTCACTGTTACCCACCACAGTCAGGTTTAAACACTGCTGCTAGGTTTAGGTTATTCATGTGTTCTGACATTTGTATGAATCCATGTATCCATGTACCTATGTCTCTATGTATCCAGACTTTGCCCAGCCCTAAGCCTTTATAGTAGAAACACACTCCCCTCAATGAGTAGGGAAAACAGATTTTTTGTTTTTTGAAAATACTAACCTCCTGAATAGTTTTTAGTGGGTGGATCAATTTGCTATTTATGTTTATTCTAAATTAGTCGACTTAGCTTGTATCTGCCATATATATACTTATATTTTGCAAATTCAGACTATTTTAGTGATCACTACCCAACAAAATACGAGAGAAGTAAGTTATTCATTGATCACCCCTTTCTCCAATTTTTCAATTTATCACCCCATCAAATCCACTCGAATAGAGTAATGGTTAGCATGTCTGCCTCACAAGCACAAGGTCCTAGGTTCAATTCCCATTATGTGTGAAGCGTGTGAAAAACTCTTCATTAGGACAAACTTTCCTGTGCACTCAGCAACTAATTGAGTACAATCTAAGCTGTGGTGTAAGTATTCTTTCATTGGACAGGCATCCTGCTAGGGGGCTGGTCATAAAACCTTATTGGTATAAATTTCTGGTCTCAACCAGAAACTTGCAAGGATCTTTGAGCTGACGAATGTAACAGAAACAGGGAAATCACACTCCATTGATAGTGTTTCCTAAGAGACAAGACATTTTACCTTATTTTACTTACCCCCAACACAGCATATTGCTTAAAGACACTGATCAAATGAAAGTATCTATTGATTGACTAACTTTTTTTTTTTCTTAAATCATGAATTTATGATTCAAACCATGCTGGAAGCATTTCCATCCAGATAACTTGACTTTACTACCACTATTGTTAAATTTACATGGTAAAGAGAAGCATATATGGCAATAATTCATTGGAATGTTAGTTCTATATTTATTCATGTATAATGGAGGCGTGGAGTGGCATAACTGTTTTTGGCATAGAAAATGGAAACTGTGGAAGATGTTTTAGTTATGAACAAGGCTGTTAGTGTTTAGCCCTGTGAGGCAATCTAAGAGAAGGTTAATCTAAGAGAAAAAACTTACATCTGAGAAGTTGCCATAACTGGTCCCAAGCTAAGGTAAAGGTAATTTTAGTTACTTTAGTTTAAAGGTAATTTTAGTTACTTTTCATTGTAATTTATTCAGACTGTCTGCCCATGGCAGTTAATAAAGGGTGTAAATCTGAAATAAAAAATCATGGCATGACTCAAAGACTCAATAACTACTAATACAACTGGTATATGAAAAAATAAGAAGAAATATGCCAAGTGATTGAGGGAGTATGTTGAGTAGTTATGATGAAAAGCAACTAAAATTGAGATGAAAAAAATACTACTCAAAAATTAATAATGGTTCATAGATGTTGGTTGGTGTATGTGATATGAGCCAGTGTTTATAATTTTATGCCTTCATGACAAAATGGCATCTTTGTTGTAATGGTTGGTCAAAGATAGTAGCAAACAAGCATTGCATCATTAATTCATTAGAATTCTTAGAAATTAATTTTACCAGTAGATTTTAGGATTAGGTAGTATATATTACAAAAATATCAGAATTCAATGTTACCCCCATCACAATAGAAGACAGGCCAATTCCTTTTAAAAGAATGGACTTCAAAATCATCAGAAAATCATAGATTCGTACCCAGACTTGCATGAATAATGATAACCTAAGGCAAAAAGTTTTGTAAGTAGATATGATAAAGGAGATATATCAATAGTCTATTAAAATCAATGAGCCTGAACTGAATATGAAAGGAAGTGCTCCTATTACACTGATAGCTATAAAAAGTTTGACAGAGCAAATTTTATCACCTTTTCAAGAAAGATGCCAATCCATTTAGTGCAGACTAGACCGAGTAAATAGGAGTGAGATAGTCAGAGTTGAATCATTTCCTGAGCACAGAATTGAACACAATGCCCCCTCCTATGCCAATAGTAAAAAAACTCAGTACACCACAATCCCTCCTCACCTTCAGCAAACATTAATTAAAAAATGATTGATGTTGTTTTCTAAATATTTATCAATGACAAGAAACTCCTTAGAATGTGATAAGTTGTATTATTAGATAGATAAATAGATAGATAGATAGATAGATAGATAGATAGATAGATAGATAGATAGATATGAGCAGATTGCGATGAATAGATAGATAGATAGATAGATAGATATGAGAAAATTGAGATAGATAGATTTGACTGAGATAGATAGATAGATATCCAGCCAAATAGGCAGAATCACTAAAGAACCTGAAGAAACCTATGTTGATAGTTTTGTTTGATGGTTTCTAATACAAAATACTCTAGAAAGAAAATATACCAGAAAGAAATTCAGCTGACTTGCATTTTTATGAGCAGAGAGGCAGAGCTTTGTCAGTGATTTGCAAGTTCAACATTCAAGGAATTAAAAATTCACTTGGATTTTTTTATTTCATTCTGTTGCTAAAACAGCAATATAAAACTGAATCTGTTCCCTCTCAACAGAAGGCAAGTAATTCTTCTGAAAACTTGTTCCAATATTCCCCTTGAATAAATAAACTATTTTTTGTCGTTCTGGGATCTTGACAGACCACCAACGTTTATGAGTCATTTTTGCGAGGAGCAAAACCCTCAAGAAATGTTATGTTTTTTTAGTGACTACCAGGGTTACAGTTTTGGACATTTTATACCCAAATTTGGAAAATCTGGCTTTTTTAAAAGCATTCAGCCATAAACATTTTGGTTTGGCCATATTTAAATTTTGGGCCATTGTGACTTAGTTTCAGTTGTATTTTCAATAAACTTTTATTTGGGGGATAAATTTTCAGAATTGTAATGTTTTATAAACATTTTGTAATTATGAATTTTTTTTCATACAATTATTTACCTCCATCTTACTTTTTTAGTTGCTTTTTATCACAACTTTAATCAGGCCATTGTCATTGCAATAAAAAAGCAACAGAAAAGTCAAGACGAAGATAATTAGTAGTATTTAATAAATAATGATTTACAATACTTCATCTAATAGAAATGAATAATAAAATAATTGCTTTTATGAAAGAATCTTAGAATTTGGCCATTTTGGTCCATTCTTTCTGTGTTTGTGGCTAGAAACATCTCCAACCATCTGGCAACCCTGGTAATTGCATAATGGCATAATTCAATTCAAACATCAAAGTTAAGTAATGTTAAATCTGGTCAGAAAGAAATTAGGGTAGATTTGTTGTTTCTGCATTAAAAATTTAGATGATTCTTGTTAGCCTTAAAATGAACAAAAGATTTTCTCCCCAATCGAAGAAAAATAGAAATAAATACATAAATTATATTGTTATTGCTCTGAATGGCGCACAAATAAAATGAATAAAAACAACTTTATTTTCATCAAAAAAACATAAAAGGTGGCTAGTACAACTGACCATATCTGACAAAGATGCTTTTTGCCCCCCGCAAGGCATCAACTCCAGACAACCTCAGACACCAATTACAGTCAGCAACAGTGGAAACAAAAAAATCAGCCACACCTAATATTAGACAACAGAATGCAAATGTTTCCATGTGATCAACATGACAGTGTTCTCTATCTCAATCATCAAAAATACACCCAATCATCACCTGAATACAAATGTTGGGTACAATCAACAATACTGAATGTAGAATCCCACTACTTTCATTAATTCCTAAATACTTTTATACCTATCCTTGTTCTAGTTCTTTTATCACTGTTTGTATATCTAGTTCTATGGAGTTTGCTGTGACTAGCCTACTCCTTTTGAACATAGTCTGGGCCAAATTCTATCCCTATGTTTTCAAAAATGTTTTTGACCCTCTTTAAAAAAACTCAAGTTCATTGCCATCTTTTCCATATAGTTTCCATGTAGATAAGAGGGCTGATTATTCTGTCTCTCAACTTGCATCCATATCCAGTTTTGTGTAGCTCAATGGATAAAGGAATTGGTGATGTACAGAAAGGCAGGGGAGATAATGAGTTTTGTTTGAATATGCCACAGTTTATGTGGACATTCCTGAAGGTTATTATCTCATTCGATTGAGAAAGGGAGAGGTCAGTGTTCCATAATGATACATCAAGTCCACCAGCACATGAGATAACTTGAAAAATTCCATAACTATCATTATCACGTGTGTGGAACACTGTCAAATGCTTTTTGTAGTCAATCCACTCAGCGCTTATGTTCTTGAGTTTACTGTGGCAAGTTTCTAGGATCATTCAATTAATCAGAAGTTGGTCCTCGCATCCGTAAGATGCTTTTTGGTAGCCTTTTTGTTCTATTGGGAGTAGGTGTTTTCCTCCATGTAGGTATACATTCTCTCTGTCAGTATTGATGTCAAATTTTCATAAGTTGCAGAGAGACATGTGATTGGTCTATAATTACTTGTATCTTCCATTTTAGGTTGAACTTTTTCTCCATCTAGTCTGGTGTTTTTTCAGGTGAGTTTAGTATCTCATTACATGATCATGTTATTGTGGCAATATATAAGGTAGGGAAGCTAAAATTGGGTACCTTGTCACTGCCAAGTGGATTTCCATTTTTGTGACCTTTTTAAGAGCCTGTTTTAGTCCACAAATCAAAATATCCTACAACTGCTGTCTTTGCAATGGTTTAGTTTGATCTCTCAACCCTCCAATTCATGTTGCTTGTTGGTTGTATGTCTTTTTATCATTCCAAATATTTTCCCAGAAGTCCCTCACTTGATGTTTGGATGGGACATCTTTTACTGTTGTCTTTTTTCTTGCTACCTCTCAGGAGAATTTCTCTTCATCAGTTTGGAATATTTCATCATTTATTTGTAGCGATATTCTCTATCTTCACTTTGTTTGTTATTGTAATTGTTCGTCGTTACTTTTCTCAGTGATTCCCAGTCTTCTATTTAGAAGAATTTGCCTTTACCTCACATAAGATTCTATCATGTTCACTTATAAATTGTTCATCCTGCCAGTCATTGTTGCCCCTACATGTTTCTTCGTTGCTGTAGCCTCCTACTCTATCTGGTGCTAATCTACTGGTAGGGTTTTCAGGTATTCACCTGAGTTCATCTGTAGAAGGTAATGGGCCTTCTGCTTATATTGTAGGGTTTTCTTTGAGTCTGACATTTGTATGTCTTACTGTAGTCACACTACCCTCTGCTTGTAGGTTTAGATCTATTCTGACTTAATGTTTGATCTCATCCAGTTCTACGTCTCTTATTCTTCATTATGTTCCTTCTCACATTCACAAGCTTGTTTTCATCCAGGTTTTAGGGATTGTCTACCACCCATTCTTTCCATATTTTATAGGTATCATTTGTGTGGCTCATGCCTGATGGTTTGTCAAGCGAGTAATAGAATGCATACATCACTTCTTTATACTTCTCATGTGTCCATTTTTTTTGCATTTTGGTTTTTGATTTCTCTGTCACTAGATTTGGAGGGCTTAGTTTAGGATTGTTCCTGTTCAAGTGGCCATTCAATTTGCACAAGAAGTTTGTTCCAGTGATATGTTTTTCAAACCAGGCTGGTCCCTCCCAGGGAGGGGGTCCTTGTTAATAATAATAAATATATATGACTATAAATTGCATTCTATTATATTGAAACTGTATTTGTAATGATCTCCCATTATTACACTCTGGTTAGACAATGTAAATAGATCAAAACAAATTAAGAAATAGGTCTGCTGCAGGAATCAAACCCGTAACCAATAGGGTAGCCATTTCAATGTAGTATTGCTCCCATCACTGAGTTAAACAGCTGTCAGAAATGCACAAGCGCAGATAACAGTTGAATCATTTATCCATTTCTTAAAACATATATATGATGAAATGGATTTGCTGCACAAAATGTTCATGTTTCTACCCTTTTGGGGTTCTTTAGGCAAATGATTCCATTTATTCAGATCCTCAACTTGGACATTATTGAGAGGTGTGTCTATTTTCTACCTTATTTCATTTATATTTCTCCTTCCTTTTTTCTTTTTTTCTTGTTTACTTGGTAATCTCTCTGCTGGTAATTTTTTTTCCTTTTTTTGTATTTGTTTGTTCATTTTATTTTATTTATCTTCTAGAGAGGAAGTAAATTCATTACCGGTTCTCATAATATACTTAGAATACTTCAGACATATTTTTTTTTCATTAGTATGTTGGTAATCTATCAGTTTACTGTGGTAATATATTTATTATGTTTAATTCTCTCAACATTCTTCGTAGGTTGGCTTCTATAAATTAAAGATAATTATGAAGAGATGATTAAATTGTGTTTATAGTAGCTGTTGCTGCTGCTGCTGCTACTGCTGCTGTTGTTGTTGTATGATGATGATGATTCTACTACTACTACTACTACTACTACTACGAATAATAATAATAATAATAATAATAATAATAATAATAATAATAATAATGATAATAATAATAATATTATCATGATGATGATGATGATGATGATGATGATGGTGGTGGTGGTGGTGGTGGTGGTGGTGGTGGTGGTGATTGATTTTTGTGTACCTGCATGTGAGGTGTTAAATTATGGGTTTTTTAAAAAGTTTTGAGCAATGCCAACACTTGACAGGTACTTAATTTTTCTATTTAGTGAGTTTGTCTTTTTAGTGTTGGTGACAATTTCTAATTTCTCATTTAGGCATAGGTGGCACGGGGTTTCAATATTCTGACATGTGTGTGTTTGCTTTTATATTTTCCATTTTACTGTCGTTCTGACAGTGCTGTCTACGAGGTCCCAGTAATGTGTGGATAGTGATGTACTGTTTTTGTATTTTTCGTTTGATATATATATTAGAATAGTACTCATCAAAAATGATGGGATTATGTCTGTACAAATTATACAAATACTCACCATCACAGTCGATGATGGTACGCCAAAATTTGAAGTAATGTAAAAAATCCCGTTGAAGAATAAATATTGTCGGAATAAATTCTCTTAATGACATCACTGACATCTTCCACTGAGAAATGTCTAAAATAGAGTGAAAAAATCTAGACACACCTAAATTCTAGAGAATATAAATGTTATTAATGAAACCATCAAAAGAAGGCCCCAAAAAGGTTGAAAACGTTTTCAAAAAATAACAAGAAAACATTCCACAAAGGGTCTAGCGGGGTACTGAAGCCAGTTTTCAAGTCTGTAGATGAAATGGTATGGCCAGGTGCACTGGAGCACCCAAACACATGCGCATATAAAAAAAGATGAAACCCTTTGCCACCTTTGGTTGCAATGGTTGTTCAGTATATTTTAATATAAATGTATTTAATTATTTATTAGGATGCAATTACCATATGAATACTGGTTTGGGAGTTTGTTCTTTTTTTTATCAAATTGTGAAAATACCAAACGGGTATTGATTATCAAGATGTATTTTTCCCTTTATAAATTTAGGTGCTTTCAGTCAATAAGATACCCTCTTTGGAATTTTGTCAGTTGTGATAAAATTAAATTTTTATGGTTCAAGTATTTACATAAAACTATGATGCTAAAGAGTGCATGAAATTACTTCATAGATTTTGTCTATAATTATTAAGCTTTTTGGTATCATCCAATTCTTAGCTGTTTCCATTTTTGTTTTGTTTTGTATATCTATCTATCTATCTATCTATTGATCTGACCATCTACATATTTGGTATGTATATCTATATATAATATGTATATCTAATATATAATGTATATTTGTAATTGCTTGAATTATAGATTTTTTTCTTTCAATTCTGAATTGATTAGTATCACTTCATTGAAATTGTTTGAAAGAAAATAAGAAGATATTTTTAAACTGCTCCTATTTATTGTATCTAAAAAGTTTGATTTAGTCACTTATATTTCTTTTTTTAAATTTTGAATTGAACACTATCAAAGTCAGCCTACACATGAACTTCTGTAAGACAAAGATCATGTGCATCAACCAAGTCGGAAATAAGTACACAAAGATCAAAACTGAGGAGACAGAACTGGAGAAAATACACCACTACATCTATGTAGGACAACAAATCTCCATGAAACTCACAAAAGAAGAAATCAAGCAAAGAATCACTCTAGGATGGCGAGCCTTTGGCAGAGCAATCTCAACCTTCAAAAACAAGAAGATTCCATTGATCCTAAAAAGAAGGGTATACAACCAGTGCATTCTCCAAAATGTCACTTATGGAGCTAAAACATGGAACCTAACCAAGAGGCAGATCCGCAAACTGAGAACCATGCAATGTGCACATAAAAGAATCATGCTCAACCTCACATGGAGAGACCACAAGACAGCACAATACATGCAGGATTAGACAGGAGTCAGGGATATCATAGAATCCATTGAAAAAACTCAAATGGCAATGGGCTGGCCATGTTGCAAGAATGGCAGACAACTGATGGACATCATGACTCACGACATGGATCTCCAGAGATCACATATGCATCCAAGGCCAGCAGAATATTAGACGGAGAGATAAGCTTGACAAATTCAGAAAGTACTGGCTCTGTGACGCCTACAATAGAGAAATGTGGTAAATCTTGAGGAAGGTCTATGTCCAACGACAGACGTTAAAAGACTGATGATGATGATGATGACTTCATTAGAATTGTATGGAACATTGAGGATAGATTACATATATATATAAAAAAAAACTCTCTAGGTTTGTTTCTTGTTGTTTAAGCTTGGTGCTCAGATGTCCTATAAAATACTGATGATGGACATGATTGTTTGAGAAGTGAGACAAAACAGATGTTGATGAGTGGCGCTGACTGATAGCATCCTTGCAATTTGGATGATTTTTTATGCTCATATTCACCATGTGCTAGCTTGGCATAATGGTGAGTGTATTTGACTCTCAAACAACGTCAGATCTTTCTAATTAATTTTACTAATCGGTTTGGTTCTGCATGACTCTTTTAGCTGAACAGATAAACAAATAAGCAAATGAATTTGGTGATACTGGTTATATACATATATATATATCTTTATTGTATTTACTATAAACAGCACTTTCCTACCTCCACCTGCCAATGACTTCATTGTAACTCATTTCATGCCCCTCAGAAGAACCAAAAACACAACTATATACCTCAACAACCATTCCCACAATGTGAATTTCAACCAGCATGGTAAGGTAACAAAACCCCTTCCAAATCACCAATTCTTACACACAGAAAAAGGGGATAAACAAAGAAACAAATCACAACATAAATGCGCAATGCCAGTGGTATATAAAGACAAGAGCAAAACAAAAAATAGTTGTCTGTGGACTACAATGACTGCTTGAAACTGATCAGTTGTTAATGCAATTTATGTAAGATTTTATGCAGACTTGAATGTTATATGTAAATTTTTCGTGGTTTGGATCATCAATTGTTCACCATGTGACCATTATTTTGACATAGCTACCCAACAGAGCTGATCAAACACCATCTCACATAAGTGACTATTGGGAGAATGCATTGGTTGTATACTCTTCTTTTCATGATTATTGGGATCGTCTAGTTTTTGAAAGTTGAGCTTACTCTGCCTAAGGCTTGCCATCCTAGAGTGATTCTTCACTTGATTTTCCCTTCTTTTGAATATCTCATGGAGATTCGTTGTCCTAGATAGATGTAGTGATCTACCTTCCCCAGTTTTGCATCTTCGATTTTGACAGTTATGTTCTTATTCTCGGTGTGATTGTTGCACAAGACTTTTGCTTTACTGAAGTTCATGTGTAGGCTGACTTTTTCACTTACTTCATTTAGTTCATCTAGCATTAGTCGGAGGTTGTGTAGGTTCTCTGTGAAAAGGACTATGACATCTGCAAATCTGAGGTTGCTCAGATATTCGTTGTCTATTCTGATTCCTCTATTCTCCAAGTTCAGTTTTCAGAAAATCATCTTAAGACAGGCAGTGAAGAGTTTGAGTGAGCTGGTATTACCTTGCCTTACTCCTTTTTTGAGCTGGAAAGGTTCAGAGTCTTTATGTAGCCTGATGAAAGAGTTGCTGTGATTGTATATATGTTGTATATGGATGTTATTTTATACCACATATCATTTATTTTTTTCAAATAAAGGGCTTATTTACATAGGCTACCCAAAAAAGGTATTTTGACTATAAGGGATCAGTAAGTATAACAATGAATGTGACTCGTGTTCATGTCATTTCTGTTGTTCAATTATGTCAGATTTTAATCTCACACTGTGAACCAACTTATGATAGCATTAAGAATATTGGCAAGTCAAAAAAATTCTTCATCTTACTTCCATCAATATTTCAAATTACTTATAACTAAATTTGCCTTTTATTTATGGTTATTGCGTTTTCCAATAGCATATGGCCTTGAACTTTTTGGTTTGGCCATACTTCTTTTTCCTTTTTTTCTATTTAAAAAAAATCAAACAAATTGAAATGAAATGAAACCATCTCCAAAACTGGAGGTCTTCTTCTTCGTCTTCGTCTTTATCTTCTTGGCGACTGAGTGACAGCAAGTCTCCTATCACAGCAACACAGTGGTTCATACCTCCACTACCATGTAGTGTTTGTTTGTTTGTTTGTTTTTCTTTTTTCCCTCTTCTCCCTGTTGGGGCACTGCCAACAGCTTCAAGTTGTAGATCTTATATTTCTAGCACTCTCCCCAGTATTCGCACAGTCCCCAGCAGTGTTGTTGTCTATGAGGTCTCGATCCTTCCTTTTATCCTTACTTCTTCCAATCTCACTTTCAGCATTTTTTATATGGTTCCAAGCGCACCTACTATTACCGGTACCACGCTGACTTTTATGTTCCACACCTTCTTCAGCTCCTTTGTCGGGTCTTGGTATTTTCCTAGTTTTTCATTCTCTTTCCTATTTACTCTGTGGTCTGCAGGCATGGCCTGTGTCTATTATTTGTAGGTTCTCCTCTTCTTGTCCACGATTACTAGGTCCAGTCTTCACACTTGGATGGAGTGGTCAGTTTGGATGATAAAGTCTCAGAGTAATGTGTGACTCCCATTCTCCAGGACTATCTCTTGTTTGTGTTTGTACCACTTTTCCACATGGGTAAATCCCAATCGTTTGCTCGATTCCCAGTGTATCAGTGTTGCCTGTGTTTATACTCCATCTGGGCTAGTTGACTGCACTCACTAGTTATATGATTTACGGTCTCATCCCTTTTCCCACATAGGC
The DNA here is from genome assembly GCA_963457665.1 of Thysanoteuthis rhombus. Lineage (NCBI taxonomy): Eukaryota > Metazoa > Mollusca > Cephalopoda > Oegopsida > Thysanoteuthidae > Thysanoteuthis > Thysanoteuthis major. The sequence continues at coordinate 91,530,658 of OY735200.1, read as the reverse complement.
GACATTTGCTGTTTGTCTGTGTTCTGTCGATTTTCACTATGATATAGTTTGTCCTGATGCATTTGTTTTGTGCTGCCATGATGAGCAATTCTGTTTCTCTTTTCATTCTCTTCTTTCATAGCCATGTCCATGATATCTTGTCTGCAACATCCTGTATCTGTCTTTGAATTCTCCATATAGTTTTTTTCTGTTCCCATTTTTTTATCTTGTTTGCTGTGCTGCTGCTTCATTTTCTACTTTTTTGTTATTTGTTGTGCTGCTTTGAGCGCTATTTATAATGTCTTCACTGTTCGCTTGCACATACTTTTCTAGACCTATTTTGGCCCTCTTGATACAGTCTTTTATGCTGATGAGTCCTCTACCACATTCTTTTCTCTTCACGTAAAGTCTATCCGTTTCATCTCTGAGGTGTAAGGCCTTGTGTATTGTCATGAGCTTTCTAGTTCACCTGTCCATTGACTGGAGTTCTTTCTTTGTCCATTCACGGAATGATCCTATGTATCTTACTATTGATACTGCTCCTGTGTTCATTCCTTTTATCAGATCCCTACTGTACAGTTTGGGCTCTAATATTTTCGTTATCCTCCTAAGGTATTCTCTTCTTATTTTCTCCTTCATTTCTTCCCGTTTTATTGCATCACATTTGAAAACTCCCGAGAATTTGTATTGGTCTTGTATGGTCAATGCTTTAATCTTTTTGTTATCCAGGAGTTTGATTCCTTTGTGCATTACCATTTGTGAGCATTTTTCTATTCCAAACTCCAACCCAATGTCATCACTGTGTTCCTTCACATTTTCCCCTGCTCTTTGCAAATAGTTTCATGTTATCCATGTATATTTGATGGTTGATTTTTCCCTTTGCTTTGGAGAATTAGTATACTTCGCTATTTTTCTGAATTCTGTTGAGTGGTATTATGGTTAGAACAAATAGTAGTGGGGACTGAGAATATCCCTGGAAGATTCCTCTTTTTATACTTACCTCTGCTAAGTCTTCTCCTGTAGCTATCAAATCTAGTTTTTTATAGAGTTGGCTATGAATCTCACCACTGGTTTGCTGATCTTGAGTATTCTGAGGCATTCAATTATCCAGTCGACAGAAATCATGTTGTGAGCTTTTTTGTAGTCTATCCATCCCATTGCAACATTCTTCTTCCTTTTTCTCACTGCTTTTAAGATCATCTGGCTGATGTACAGCAAGTCATTTGCCCCCTTGGTTCCTCTCCTACATCCTTTCTGTTTTCCTGGTAATAGTCCTCTTCTTTTCATGGATATATATATATTCACTCTGCTCCGCTGTTCAGTCAGGATTTTCCACATTGATGGTAGGCACATGACTGGTCTATAATTACTTGCCTGATTCCTTTTTTTTTTCAATGTTCTTTTGAATGAGGGTGGTTCTGCCTCTGGTCATCCATTCTAGAACCTCACCTTTATTTAGGTAACTGTGGAGATGTTGGCTGAGCCTGTCATGTAGTGTGATGAATCAATTAAACCAGTATCTGTAGATCCCATCAGGTCCTGGTGCTTTCCAGTTGGCTATTTTTTTAAAAGCGTGTTTCAATATGGTTTCATTCAATACAATTGGTACTCTGTTATCTATGTCCTGGAGTTCTTTTTTCAAGCTCCCTAAGCATTCCGGGGCTTTGTTGTGTCTTTTCGGGTGTCCCCATGTATCATTCCAGAAGTTCTTTACCTCTGCGGCATCCTGCTTTATGTTCTGTTTCCTGTCTCTGTTCAGATCCTGGTTAAACTTTCTCTTATTGTCTTGAATGTGCAGTTCTGTGTGTATTGGGTGGTCCTTTATCTATACCTCTTTATTCTTGTTTCTTTGGCTAGTATTCTCTGGTGTATCTGTTCCACTGCCATGAGGACACCTTTTTATTGTATTCTGTATTTGTCTCATAGTCTTACACATGGTCTGTTCATTTATGGTTTGTTTTTCAGGAGCCCTTCATCCCTCTCATGTTGGGAGACCTGTCTTTCTAATCTTGTTATTTGGGGTTCTTCCTTGTGTTGTAAAGAGCTCCGATACCATTTTCACTTCTGCGTAGATTAGGTTGTTTAGCTCTGTTATGCCGTTTGTTTCAATTTGCTGTAGGAGGCAGTTGACATGTTTGGTTGCTTTTTTTAGTTCCTTTCTGTATTATCTTTATTATTATTATCATTATCTTTTCTTTGTTTTGCAGTATTGCATTGTTTTGTCGACAATTTTTGCATTTGGCCATTTTTTGACGATTTTTCGGCTAGAAATGTCTCCAACTATCTGTTATGATTACATTAAATGAAAGAATGCCCAGCCAGACTCTCCAAGCCTTCCCATTCTTCCATATACTTAATGTTAACAATTCTTTCTTGGTACAAGAATTGTACATTGTTGCAGATAAACTCGAGCATAACTTGTCAAAACAAGTTTTATTTGTAGCCATAACTTTAGTTAAAGCAAAATTGTAGTTCATAAGACTTTTTCATTCAGTGACCCTTAACAAAATACAATCAGGGATTCTGATGGGAAAAATAGGCTGGAACTAAATGAAATAAACTATGGAACTGACTTGCTGTGGGATTATTGGTGGAGTACCACGTGTCAAGTATTTTCATAAAGTTTTTAGATGAGCCAGCATCTCCAGTACTGATGATCATTACTGAATGACTGCGTGATAGACTGGAACATAGAAGCGTTCCGACCACTCCTCATTTCCTATCCCTCTTTTTATATGTATTGGAAGTACAATGGAAAGAACTTGTGTTAACTGTATTTTATGTTGTATTAAATTTTAAGGAATATATCTTAGTGGCAACCTTGTACTGCACTCACCACTATTTGTAGCGAGTATAACTCACTATGTGATCCAGATGTCAGATTGTGCACTTGACCCTTCTTGGAGACACAACTAGACTCTGAGGCAACACAATGGAACAAGTACCAGCAAATAGTAAAACAGTCTTTTTATATGGGAGCATCAAGCTGAGATAACCTAAAACAATTCTATTGTACCATTAATCTTTATTGACTAAAATGTTCTAACTTTCAAACATCCTTACCCTTGGTGAGCTGAAGTCCATGTTCAAGTGCTTGCTTGGGATCAGGGCTGCCGAATTTGATTCTTTCATACAAAATTTTGTTTTTTTTTGTGTGATTTGGTTCTTTTGGTTCAAATTAAGGAAATTGAGTACTTCTCTTTAATTTTACTAATTCAATTTGGAATTTATTTGTAAATTCATTGAAGAATTGAATTCATTATTATGTATTTATGTATCTGATTATCTATGAAGTATTTTACGGTAGTTATATACGATGAACATATATTTATCATATTTGGTTCTTTTTTGAAAAATTTGGTTCTTCATATGGCCATTTTGGTACCATCATTGAAATGCTTTTGGCAACCCTGCTTGGGTTTAACTAAATTAAGATATCCACAAAAAAATCACAGAATATAGACCAGGTGGATCATATTTTCATGTTCCACGCAAATAAGTATTAAATTTTTTCATCGAAGGTCATTGTCTCCTCCACCTTTTTCTCACAGAGCCAGATTTTCTAACCATGATTCATAAAATCATAATTTCTGTACAAACCTCAAGGACTTATCATGGAATGACAAACAGTTTCTGGTTCAAAATCAAATGAATTTGATAATTTAGATTTGGTTATTAACAGCACACGGTTTTCAGAGGAGAAAATTTTTTTTCTCTTACAATTTTAGGTGTTTTCAATCCATCAGATTCTTGAACCATCCAGAAATTTGTTAGATTTTTGAAAAATGATCTTTTTAAGCTTTTGTGAGGAGGTATTTTTTCAATGTAACTATGATGATAAAATGGGCACTTATTATCTTCCAATTTCCCACCATTATTCTTGAATACCATATGGTGTTGTAGCTATCCCTGACGCCCCAGGAAATGGCAGAGTACACTCCAAGAATCACTATTTTTATCAATTCGTTGATTTCAAGAGAAGGTACAAATCCCGCTAAAGAAGTAAGATACAAGCCTGGCTGCTGCAGGGTCAAACTCCACTTCAACTACTATTCAGACTCGAGATGATTACTACAACTTTTGGATTGTACATATAATAGATAAATTTGTAAGTATAAAGGACTTGTCAGTTTAGCTCAGTTATTAAGACAGCCGCCCACAAATGACTTGGTCATGATTTCAAATCAAGGTAGGAAAATATTAATTTATGTATTGGTTTGGTTTAATGTGATGTGGTAGGCAAACTATGAAAAGTCCATTTGCCTGAATTTGATGAGTACTAGTTCTTGTTCTTGTCTGTCTTGTTACAGGGTGGGAAGTTAACTTTGAAATTAACTAAAGTTTAACAATATGGGTATTTCAGGATTAGAGTCCAATCACTCATTTCATCATGTAAACACAATAAATCATACACCTATAAGATTTGAGGGTAGTTTTCCATGCTTGCATGAAGGTTTCCTATGATACTAATACATTGTGTAACTTTTTTTTTCACTTTTAGAGGGTTATTTTCTGATTGCTTATGTGTAAAAGTATAGGAAATGTCAATTATTTGCTTTAAATATTACTTTTGTGACCTGGCCAGTGATATTTTGAAATCTAAAATAACATATTTCTACCGTATAATTTGCATGATATATTTTATCTTAAATTTGTCTCTGGAATATCATGGCAGATAGGGGCAGTGGCAATCCTGTTACACAATAGGCATTCCACTTGTGGAGAAGGCACTGTTCTAACTGTCATTTGTAGAGTACACATTATGACCCACTCTATGATTCAGCCTGTTGATTGAGATGCATAAACTGACCCCCTGGGTAACACAATGAAGCAAACACCAGTAATTAATAGTAGGCTCTTTAAATGGGAACATTGTGTTGGGGTTACATAAGACAATTGCATTACACCATTATCCTCTATTGACTATTAGGTTCTTACTTTCAAACCCCCTCACCCTTAGTGAGAAATACCCCATTTGCAAGTGGACACTCATGGTAAGAGGTAGGATTATGATAACTTTTTTGAGGAAATTAGCAAATGAAAGTGAATTTTTTAAACTAACCTAGTGCATGCCTGTTGGAGTACCACAGATAATTCATCATGGAAGTGTCAAGGGTGAGATAACCTGACAGAGCCCATCCCACTTGAGGCTGGTTTTGAAATCTTAGATTGATTGCCAACCATAGCTAAAGTGCCCAGTCTACCCTACTATTTAATCATAGCTGGGGTTAGAGGAAAGATGGATTTATGCTTTTACCAAGGATAATTGTATGAAGTGAGCAAAATCTGTCTCTGAGTTTTAACCAATCAAGAGGGTGAATGAATGAGCTCTTAGATAAACTTAGCTATCCAGACCCAGTTGACAACTGAAGAAACCTATGTTGGCAGTTTTGGTAGATGGTTTCTAATATGAGTCTATATCATGGTCAAATAATTCTTTTTTGATAAAAGCTATTATGTCATCCCGTTTCACTATAGAAAGATAAATCTGTCCATCCATCTCTGCATTTATTTTTCTCTCTCCATTCTAGCATCACTATATCATAGCCATTAAGTACAGAAACATTGCTACTGATACATCTAATGAATAACATATGCATACAACACTTGAAAGAATTAAAAAGTACTCAGAGAGCATATACCTTTGCTAACATTGCTCACTAATTTGATTTTTTTTTCTAAATAGATCCGGTTAGTTACTCAATAGAAACTATCCCATGAAAAACATCTATTGGCAGCATGCCATGTTGGGAGTGATCAATTAAAACAATTGAGAAAAGGGGTGATCAATGAATAAGTCACTTCTTACATTATAAATTGAACACCCACACAAAAACCTATTTAGGGGTGAATTTTCAAAAAACTTTAAAAAAACTTTGTAGAGAGTAAATGTTTAGATTTTTAGCCCTTTAGCTCCATTGCAGTCTGTATGTTTTACAAATACTCATATATGTATGTATAGCCAGCCAACCAGACAAACTTGATAACTGAAGAAACTTACATTTACTGTTTTGGTATCAGTTTTGGTCAATTGTTTCTAATATCTCTCAATCAAAATTGAATCACACCTACCTTTGCCTATGAATCACCCTTCCATATTTAAATTTATTGAAAACTTTTGGAAATATAGTGTGGGCTACATGACAAAAGAAGAGAGATTCTAAGGCATTGAGCACAAAAAAAGTTCCTAATGGACAACATGTGTATATAAACACTTTTAGGTAAAGGAGTTTTGAGAGAAAACTATATTCTTTATATTTTCTCGT
>OY735200.1:91376913-91519413 GCA_963457665.1 Thysanoteuthis rhombus | reverse complement strand
GTCTTTTATTGTCCATTGTAGGACATAGACCCTCATTTCTCTATCATGGGCATCGCGAAGCCAGTATTTTCTGAATTTGTCTACTTAGTCTCTCCATCTTGTATTCTGCCACATGTGATCTCTGGGGATCTATGTTGTGAGTCGTCCATCAGTTGTCTGCCATTCTTGCAACACAACTGGCCCATTGCCATTTAAGTTTTCTAGTAGATTCTATGATGTTTTGGACTCCCGTTTTCACCTGGACATATTGTGCTGTCACGTGATCTCTCCAAGTGAGGTTGAGCATGATTCTCTTATGCTTGCATTGCATGCTTCTCAGTTTGCAAATCTGTCTCTCGGGAGGATGCATTGGTTGTGTACTCTTCTTTTTAGGAATAATGGGATCTTCTAGTTTTTAAAGGTTAAGCTTGCATTGCCAAAGGCTTGCCATCCTAGAGTGATTCTTTGCCTGATTTCTTCTTCTTTTATGGGTTTCATAGAGATTTGTTGTCCTAGGTAGATGAAGTGTTCTACTTTATCCAGCTTTGCATCTTCAATTTGATAGTTGTGTTCTTGTTTTCGATGTAGTTGTTGCACATGACCTTCGTTTTACTGAAGTTCATGTGTAGACCAACTTTTTTGCTTTATTCATATAGTTCATCTAGCATTAGTTTGATTAGATATCACCTACTCCTTTTTGGAGCTGGAAGGGTTCAGAGTCCTTATGTTGCCTGATAAAGGAGTTGCTGCGACCGTTTACATATTGCAGTACTCCAACATATACAGGGTCTACACCTTGTATAGTGATGGCCTTTATGACTATGGGAATTTCCAGTCGAATGCCTTTTTTGAAGTCTATAAATGCTACAGTGAGTGGCATTTTGTACTCTGCTGCTTTCTTCTTCAGCTGATTTATTAAATGGACAAGGTCCATGGTCAAGTAACTTCTAAATCCAGCCTGTTCCCATGGTTGGTTTTCATCTAGTGTTTCAGTGATCTAGTTGATGATGATTTTTGTGAAAAGTTTGTAGATGCAATTGAGTAGGCTTATAGGCCTGTAGTTGTTGAGACCTTTGGGGTTCCCTTTTTTATATAGAAGCATTATGATTGCCGTGTTCCAGTCTTTTGGGTCTTTACTCTGTTTTAGACACAAGTTGAATAGAATAGCTAGTTTTTTATGGACCATTTTACCAGCTTTTTGAGTAGATTGAAAGTGATGTTATCTGGTCCAAGGGCTTTTCCTTTTTTGTTTGTTTGATGGCTTGTTTTACCTCCCATGGTGTAACTTCTGGGAAGTCCTCAAACTGATTGACAGTGTCTTACATATTCTGTTTGTTGTTTTGTTGATTCACTACATTCCAATTCTCTTTTGGCCTACCTTTTGCCTACCTAGTGGCCAACTTTGTGGCTGAGATAATTATAAATTTTCCACCCGTGTCAGAGTTCAGTGTTTGATCCCAGGCAAAAGCCAAGATTTTGTATGCTTGATTATGCAAACTGGTTTTCCCCATTTGGAAAATTGATCTTCCTCACTCAATTCCCCCACCTGATCTGGCTTTTTGTCGAATTAGGCAAACTTCAATAAATATGAAGAAAATTCTCACTTAATCTAGAGATCCAGTGATTAACTCACCGGGGTACCACAGGGTATTTGAAAATTTAGTAATTCTAGGCATTTAACCAAGTTTTGGATATCAGTAAATATCCCCTGCAATGTGCTAAAGTTCAATGGATCCTAATTCTATTTGGAATGCGTTACCTCCGCAGAGCTTGTTTTCAGCTATGATAAAGAGCAAGTAAAGTGCAAAAATTGACATGGAATAAGAAATAAGGATGGCTGTATCCAGTTTGAAACTGTTTTGTGAGCAACAGGCTCACCCATCCTCCAAGTGATACTGATTACTAATAGAGGAAACAAATGTATGACTTTTTAGTGGATTTAAACCACATGATTCCAACTTAACCACACTAATGTAAATGCAAATGTTCAGTATTTTCTGGAGTGCCAAGTGAAAGTTCTTATACTCTATGAGTACCATGATTTGAAAAAGTGACGGGGATCACTGACTTAATCCATTAAATGGTAACTTATCTTCGTATTAAGCGGGAGCGTGTTGGAAATGGTTCTTAGGGTGTTGAGTGGAACACACCAGGACATGAATAGAAACGTTCATATTTTCATACTTTACCTAACCACATGAATGGAAATGCAATTGTTCAGTATTTTCTGGAGTGTCATGAAAAAATTTTTATACACTATGGGTGCCATGATTCAGAAAAGTTTGGGAATCACTGACTTAATCTATTAAATGTCAACTTATCTTCATGCTAAGCAGCAGAGTGTAAGAAATGACTTTTAGGGTGTAGAGTGGAACACACCAGGACATAAGTAGAAAGAATTGTGTTTTAAGGGAATGGGTGGAGTCAGTGACAAAAACTGAGGAGAGGTAGCGGACACTTATGAGGAGAGGAGAGTTTCTTCTACAAGAGAAGAATGAACCTAAAGAGGTGTAAAAAAGAATTTGTTAATGATGGCTTCTTTTCCTTCTTTAGAAATATTTGAAATTTCTCTTTTCAGGGTGGCTGTCAGTCATGTGACATGAATATGGCTTCCTTTTTTTGTAGGGAGAGACAAGTGAAGATTTCAACTCTGTTGGTCTCATGTCAAGCAGTTATTTAAAACTTGCGAAACTTTGGGAGGATCAGTATCAGTTTGTCAGTAACTTTTTGCAGTTTGATTTATTTATTAGCATACCCATGCCACCAAATGACAGTGTTATAAAGCACAGGTATACCTTGACTTAATGAAAAAAACCCACTGTTCAAGGTCTTGTTATAATGTAAAGGGGCTTTTTCCAGCTTATACTTAGTGACATGAATTTGTACAGCAATACCTCAACTGCATAACATCAAAACTTGCACTCATCAAAACCTCAGTAATCAAAACCGCACTATTCAAAGTGTTGCTGTGTATGAATATACTTCGCATTTTATATACATGATTAATAGAGATTTGCAATGCAGTGAGCTTGGAGAACAGCGTTCTCTTTAACACAGACGGATTTTTCAATTTTCTGTTTTTGTTTTTATTACTTTTTATATTCTTAAATGCTGACCTTCTTTAAGGTCAGCATTTCTACTGTGTCATCAAAACATAAAATTCTATTTTCACTTCTTCAGTTGCATCCCCTGTGCATGACAGTGCAAATAAATAAATACATATGATATATATTTATATTCAATGCCACATTATAGCTCTATTTCAATTAATCCTTATCATTATTCATTCTTATTCCTCTCACTTTCGGTGCTGCTTCTCCTCCTAGAGTTTTGTAGATGTCAATGCCATTCTAACACTAATTGGTATGTCTCAATGCTGTGTAATGCACTTGAGTACAGTTTTGAAAAAATTAATTTTTTTTATGGTTTTAGAGTGTGGGTGTTCTATTTACCTTGTAACTATAATGTTAAATCAGACCCTCACTCTCGGCCATTCATAGTTTTGAAGTATTCAGTTATTTTTCTTGTGAAGTTTGTACAGAATTTTGTATTTCCATTAAGGTTTGAGGAATAGAGTCTAAACTTTCGTGAAGGAAATGCGGGCTCTATTTTTTGTAAAACTCAAGAATGTTAATTGGTATTATCTATCTACCAGCTATTACCTCTGGACATATTAGAAACTGTCAACCAAAACTGTCAACCGATTTTTAAGTTCGTTTGGCTGGCTATGTATGTATGTATGTATGTATGCATGTGTGTATCACGCATACAGGCCATACCAATAGCTAGAGGGATGAAAATTTCGACATTTACTTCTTATTATGCAAAGAAAAAAAAATTTTTTTTCTGTTTCTAAATATTCCTCCCATAAACAGATTTTTAGTGAGGGATTCAATTTGCAGTGTAATTCTATGCTATATTGATTCCTCAGTTTGTATTCGGAAGCATTCATACTTGCTTTTTGAAAAATTTCAACTTTTTTAATGATCAAAGATGAGAGAAGTAACTAATTCATTGATTACTCCTATTTTCAATTTTTCAGTTGATTATCCTCACACAGCATGCTGCAAAAAGAAGTTGGCCACATGACAGAGTCTATTGAGTGACTTACCAGACTTTTTAGAATTTCTATGAAATGTTCTTTTGGGGATTGGGGGAGAAAATATATATGAATGAATATTTTTAAAAAGTTTATAACATCTTTTCGCTTTGGCAAGAAAAAGAAAATGCTTTGAATGCAAGACCAAAGTAAACATGGAGAACTGCCCAAATAAATGAAACAAGGGAGAGTAAAACCAATAAAAGAACTCAAAAGACAAGAGGACAGCTTTACAGGCATTGGATCAAGGGTATAGCAGAAAAACTCAAGAGATGATCCACCAAGCCATCAGCCATCAACCATCATCTCCAGCTCCCCCATGACTCATCACAGTACATGTGGAAGATAAAATTAGAAAATATAAAATTTTCCTCAACAAATCAGATGCTTTGAAATATATCCAAACTAGAAATACATATAAACTAGAAAGTCCTCAGAGAGCCAACACCGCTGTCAATGTCATTGTACTAAAAATCAAATAAAAATCAGTTTTTATCCAGCTATGATGCTGGTTGGTAAATGTGAAAAAATTCCTGGATTTACTCCCAAATTTGATCAATTTTTCCCAAGCCCATGGCCATATCTCTTTTACAAAATGTCATTGAAATTCATTAAGAATTTTTGGAGATATTGAGTAGACAGACGGACATAATAATACCCCTGTCAATTCTATTATATCCAAAAACCTCTCTTTCCTTGTCCCTATTTACCTGAATCCTATTGGGACAATATCCGACACAAGGTCAGTCTAACATGAGGAACCTCATAAGCAAACATATTGGCCAAGAAGTTCCTAATAGGTTTCCTTCAGTCCTCGCAACAATAGTTGTTTTGAGGACATAATTTGTCTAGATTATACAGAGCAATGCCAAGGGCATTGTATCTGCATGCGTATGGTCAAATATAAATTTGGAGGTCTGTTCCTTTCTTTTCTTATCTCTGATTGTTTGTATTGTTGACACCAGTGGTGAAGAGCAAACTTTTTAGTCGTCAGAGTTGACAAAAGGCTTGCTTTTTCTATATCTTATTTCTCTATATATGAATATGTTATAGGAAAGGGGCAAGGAAGTTAACAGAGGAGGACAACTACCATAAGGGAGGTATGGAAATGTATTTCATCTTGCTCATTTATTTTGGCTTTTTTTAGATTTGTGAGCATCTTTAACGGTGATTGCCGTCACTGACTGAAAAACTGACAAGTCGACACATCAAATGCTTCACACCATCCTCACAAAGCATTCCCTCTCATTCCTTCTATGAAATAGAAATGCTTGTAATGTGACGTCGCTCAAGTGAGCAAATTGAAAAATAAAATATTGACGTCATTGTATTCCCAACAGAAACATGTGTTTTCTTTGAGTTTACACACTATATCTTTTTTTTAATTTTCATTTTTTATTTTCTGAAGCTCCAATAAACCACTTTTACTTCAAAAATATTAAATATTTTTGATGAATTAAGTGATATTTCAGTGCAATAAATGCTGAAGAGTAGTCACATTTAATTTATTAATAATATATAATATATTTCATAGATTTTAGATATATATCTGCAGAATGTTGATATTTTAGGTGTTTTAAGATGTTTTTGATTCAATTTGAAAACAAAATTGGCAACATGGCCTTTGCTAGATCTTCACATAAGAAAAAGACTAGCGCATCTCCAGTCTGACGTCCACGCCTGTTCACAGAAGTACATTAGCGGCACCCCAATGAGCTCCGACAGCACTGCACCACGGTTGACACAGGGATCAACCAAAAAGGCAATTGTTGTCTACAGTCATGACACATGATGTCCAAGTGTTTGAAGAATGATTCATAAAAGTCACATAGCGTTAAGACAATAAAGAAGCAAATGACTGAAAGAAATCAAAGAGACAAAGAGAGAGAAAGAAAGAATCTAAAAAGAATGGAAAAGCCACACAAATGCAATTGTCTTCAAATACCTTCTTCTTATGTCAAAGTCGTTTTCTTACCAAAAATGCTGACATTTTAACGAATATTACACTTGGTTCTGAAATAACATTTTAGGAACAATTAACCAAAACTGACAACATAGTCAGCATCGGTTTCTTCAGTTTTCAAGTGATTCTGCTGGCTTGGCTTGGCTTGGCTTGGCTGGCTGGCTTGCTGGCTGGCTTTGTATGCAATTGATATTGCTTCCAGTCATCTTGACCCTGCTTGTCACTGGTCCTCTGCAATTAAATGCTTAGAAGGTGGTAACACAAGTGCATATCATTGACATTGTATGTGCAGATATCTCTCTTCCAACAGAGAAAAAGGTGGAGAGATGGCCATCTTCAGTCAAGTAACCATGTTTGTATGTATGCAGCAATTGTACAGGCCACACTAATGGAGCTATAAGGCAGTTAATTTAAACATTCGCCTCTTATTGTGTTTGAAAAAGAAAGTTTTTTTGTATTTGAAAATTCCCCCCAAAATAAGTTTTAAGTGGGGTATACAATCTAAAATGTGATTCTATGCTAAATTGGTCCCTTAGTTTGTTCACACTTGTTTTTTAAAAATTTGAATTTTTCAGCGATCATGGCCCAACAAAAGGTGAGAGAAGTGATTTTTTCATTGATCACCCCTTTTTTCAATTTTCTAATTGATCATCCCAACATGTAATGCTGCTAAAAGATGTTAGTCCTGTAATGGTTTTTACAGTGTCAAACAAAACTTTTTTTTTAAATTTTTCACAGAAGAATTTGACAATATTTAGTGGGGTTGATTCAAGTAATGCCACGGTGCAGGCTGGTAGAGCATTTAATGACATGAAGAATTGGATCAGCAAGTCAAGTTCAAACTTCTGTTGAGACTGTTTGTGTTCACTTCACACAAATGTCCTTGGAAAAGCCATGGATATACCTCTTCTCCTCCCAACCAGTAGTAGGGAATATTTGCCATCGATGAAAACCAGTCAAGGAGATGCTTGATTTTGATTCCAAACCTGCCTGAAGAGAGATTGGCTCCATTTAGCTATCTTGCCCTCAACATACATGATGGGATAGGTAAGGTAAGGAAAGGTTGACAATATTTTGTGTGATATGTATTCAAGTAGATAACGTTATCATGAATTTATAAGATTTAAATTGATAAATATTGGCATCAAATGGCTCCATTGAATTTCTTTTTTCTTCTAATATTTTGCTAACCTTTAATGGGAAGCTTTATTATAGTTTATCTCAATTTTGGTTTTTTCTTGACATATTTTTTTCTCTCTTTGTGTCTGCTAATCTTCACACTCTTCAATCTCATTGCCAACTTCCAATCTGTTATTCCATCTTTTATTTTCTTCTTATTTTTTCTCCATTCAAGAAAATACACTCTCCATAAATCTGTTTAAACAAAACTACCAAAGACTCAGGTCTCTTTCTGCTATGAAATTCCCTTTCAATGCTTAAAATAGTGGCTGTCATGCAATTGAATTTCCAGTGAAACTCTTTTGAATGTTGATTAACACTAAGAGCTGACTAATTTTCTTTCATAGTTTTTTGCAGATATTCAATACACCTTGTTATTATTCTGTCCAACCTCCATATATGAAGCTTTGAAATGATTTTGGAAACAACCCTTTGCATTGGTCCTGAAATCATTTTTTTCTATCTTCAGAATTCAAATAGGCAGCTCATATTTTACTAATTAGAAGGGAAGGAAATAATGAGTAGAACAAATCAATTCTTAACCAGGGGAGCATGATGCCCTACTGGGAGAGGCATGAGTAATCTTGAGTCTGCAGGAAAAAAGTTGGAAATTCTCCAATTATTTTGGGAATCCTCTTAACAAGTGTTTGCATAATATAGTGATGAACGGAATATTCTGAAATTTAATTTTTTCACAGATTTGCTGTACTCATTGCAAAACTAATTATTTGGTTATAGATGGAGGGTGGAGTGGAGCCAAAGTCTAACTACTTTGGGGCTATTTGGAGGAAATGGTTAAGAACCACTGCCCTAAATCTTATGAACCATATTGGAATTGAAAACAAGATCTTCAAGTCATGACAAGTCTTTAGTTTTTGAATATGATAAAATTCAAAGAGAAAAATGTCCCTGTATATGGTAGGTCAGTATTGGTTTTGTGCTGCCTGTTCATGAGATAAAATTATAGTCTAACTGAAGTACTCATCTATGAGAACTAAAGCTTTCAGACTTGTAAAAAAAAGTTTCCCTTTACTTTTAAACCCTTAAAAATTATATACAAATATAAAATAAGAAGATATATATACATGTATATTGAACAGAAAGTCAGGGTCTGATTTTGCATTAAAGTTGTGTGACACCTCTCTCTTACAGATATGATTATCAATAATGTATGCATACTATTGCTCAATTCACACCTACTAAAAAAGGTTTGGGGGTTGATTATTAGTAAAACAGGTCTGGTTAGCCACTCAGTAGAAATCCTCATGAGATAATTTTTTGGAGGGTTGATCAATTAGAAATTGGTAAAAGAGGTAATCAATGAAGAAACCTATGTTGATAGTTTAGGTGACAGTTCTGGTTGGCAGTTTCTAATACTCATTGCTTTGCTGTTGATGTACTCAGGGATGAAAATATACAGTAATTTAGTATCTGAAAAAACTCATGGGAGTCACCTGAAGCCTCCATCTTTGACTCCTAACCATTCCTCAGTTCAAAGACCCCTCATCTTACTTTCTCACTTTTCTTGTTTTCTAAAAGACCGAATTAAATCATTCTCCTTTAGCAAATATCTCTATGTTTCACCCCCTACTTTTTTGCATACCTTTATTCTGCTTTTCCCTCCCTTTTCCAGCCTTCTTCAAGGTCTTAGTGTTATAATTCTATTCTCAGAACCTATACTCTGTCAAAATGCCTTTTAACAAAAAAAAATGTCATGGACATTTAAAAAAGTTTTTGATTGAATATTAGTCAAACAGGTCTGGTTAGCCACTCAGTAGAAATCCTCATGTAACAATTTTTTTTACAGGTGATCAATTAAAAATTGGTAAAAGGGGGCTGTGTGGAGGTAATGGTTTAGAACCACTGCCCTAGATCAAATGAACCATACTGGAATTGATGGAAAGTGTGACAGAGGGATCAACACATTGCTTAAATGGATACAGATGTCAAAAAATGCTATTTTGATGATTTTTGATAAAATACGTAATATTTCTATTTAATTCATAATAATAAGATAAGTAATATTTTCAATAAATCAATTGATATTTTAATAAAAAAAAGGTTGAAAATTAAGTCACATTCAATTTATTAATAATGTGTCATATATTTCCAAGATTTCAGATATATATCTTGACAATCTGGGTGTTTCTAAGTGTTTTATGATGTTTTCTGACTCAATTTTAGATGTAAACTTGAAAATTAAGTCAGTATCAGCACAACCTTTCTAGACGTTCACATAAAAAAAAGAACTAGCACATTTATGGTCTGACTTGCGTTTTTTTTTCCCAACAGAAAGAGGTTACTGATTTCACTCTACAGAAGAGTAACAAACTTACATTTGAGGACAATGTTTGATCCACTGTTTGGCTTTTTGCTGCCTTGTTTAGGCAAAGAATAAGATAAACAATAGTTTCAAAAATACTTTCAAAAACTTACTCACAAATGAAGAAGGAATATATAAACAATATTACTAATAATATTCATAATTGATACTAGCTGAAAACCCTCTCTACAGTCTGGATTCCAGCTAGTTCCTGCGGGAAGCCTATATGGGGAATTAGGTCCTAATAATGTGTTTTTTCTCAGGCTTACCTTGATTCCATAACACTGGCTAAAATGCACCATTTTGACAACTTACAGGTCATATACACATGAATGGAATGAAACTTCTAGTATTATTTAGATAGATGGATACATTTTGGTTATGCCTTGCAAAAAGAGAATTAATAATAAAGATATAGAATATATGTACTCTGTATCATTCCAATTTTAGAATATATACTGCAAGAAGATTAGAATTTTTTGAGGCCACTGGATGAATCTTCAGCCTCTGCCTTTAGCAGTACCAAGCCTCAGTAACTTATCATCGACTATGGGATTGCATCAGCACAAGACTACCACAGAATGTACTGCAAGTAGATTTATGTCTACTTGCTTCCCCACGAGAGCAGGATGTGACACAAGGTTGATTTAATGTGGGGTCCCATATACATATTCAAAAAATTGCTCAAGTCACTGCAACTGGTGCTTTCTAGGGCAACGAGGTGTTGCCCAGGGCTTACTGATCCCCCAAACAAGGTATTTTTTTAATGCTACAGAGCAAATCTTAGGTCTCTTGCGCTTAACTGTACTAAGCCTCAAAAAGCCATCATCTGCTATGGGATTGCACCGGCACAAAGCTTCCATAGAATAAACTGCAAGCAGCTTTTTCGATTGCCATCATCTGCCTTATATAGCTGCATACATTTAATCAAGACTTTTCTCCAGATACATCATTTTGCATATCCTCTATATAAAATGCAGAATGATTAAACCGAGGTTTAAAAAAAAATCTGTTACTTGAGTGAATTAATTATCATTCGTTCACGCACAGAATGCAAAGCTAACATATGGGTGGCATCAATTTTTCAGCAACAGTTTTGTTTACACTTTACATAAAGAGCATTAGTAATGAAGATTTTTTTACTATTGCTACTAAAGATTACTGCTACAATGATCATTATGACTAGTTGACTCTGTGGTATCAAATATATTTTACTTTAAAACTTCCCCTTAGGTTCATTGAGTATGTATACCAATTTTGGTTGGATGAATCAGAGATTTAGTATTATATAGAAATAGATGGATATCAGATCATTATTATCTAGGTAAGAGCAAACAGAGGCCCCACAAACTTTTTTTGCTAAAGAGGAAATCATATATGAATTTCGCTCACATACACAGCCTACTTGGGGCCTACTGAAACCATCTTAGGCACTGGGTAAGGTCAAAAGTTCAAAATTGAATCAGCATTGTAAAATTGGTTGGTTGAATCAGACCTTTTTATATTATATGGAAATAGATGGAAATCGGATCATTATTGTTGTGGTGAGAGAGGATACTACCCCCCCCCATTTTCCCTTTGGCAAAAAGTGAAACTATGTGTAGATTTTGCACATATACACTGCCTATTTAGAGTTTATAAGAACCATTTTAGTCACTGAGTACAATCAAAAGTTTTAAAAAGATGATCAATTGAAAATCACCCAATATAAAATAACATTGTACACTTCAAAACCAATCCGGAAGGAAAGACTGGCTTCAGAGGTTATTATAGCTGCCTTCCAAAACCTGAAGATGTGTGTGAGATACTGATAAGAAGAAAGATGATCTAAGAAAGGAAGCAGTTTTATTTTTGTTGGGCTTTAAAAAGCTATGCAAAGATTTTTGCCGAGATCATTTTATGGTTCATAAGTGAAGTTGGTTTATAGATGTTTATTAGGTGAACTGGCATCTTTTTGCTTTCCTGTCTTGGGCTGCACAAAAAGTGACATCAAAGATACCTCCTATATATGGCAGAGGATAGGACGGGGAGAGATCAAGAATCACTTCTTCTAAATATTCAATCAAAAAAGATAAAACTGTAAATAGAGTCAGTGTCAGATTAAACTAATATGGGGCCTATAGCATACATTACAAAGGCCCTGAAAATTAAAAAAATGCACATAAATATTAAAACACATACATTTTTTACTTGCAAAGTAATTAAATTCTAAATTGATTTCCACCTTTAGAAGTGTGCCAGAATGTCCCTGCTGTCCTAAAGGCAAAGTTAGCTGGAAAATTTGGAGACCCATCAGGAATGCTACCATTTTGCAGTCTCTTATTCCTTAGTGTCATACTCAATATACTTTGATGTGTCTATCAAGGTCTTGACCATTATTTTGCAGGTGTAATGAAGTGCCCAGAATTTTACCTGATCTCCAATAGGCATGCTGAAATATGTCTAGTATGCTTCACACATCTTAGCAGAGTACTCTCTGAGGCAAAGGCCAAAACTGGACTACAGATAAAGAAGTTCCTGGAGTGCTAGGAATTCACAAAAAAACTCACTAGGAAGGAGAAAGGAGCTTAGTACAGCTTTTTTTTACAGTAGTTTAGGGTTTCCTAGGTAATCGCAAGTTGTGATAACAATGAAGAACTATGATAAGATGGACCGCAGGCTGTTCTTCAAAGTCCATATGTACAACCAAGGAACATATTACGAGAACATGATGGGAGATTATATTTTTGGGTCTGGTTCATGAAAGTGAATTACAATACAAACATAAATCTTGAAAATCTGCTCACTTCTAAATCCTTAATGATAAATTTTGATCAACATTAGTATATATGCACGTTAATTTTAATGTAGTTTTTAGAAAAAAACGCAATTATTTAAAATGTGAATAGAAAGATGAAAATCCATCTATTGTGCCATTGGAAATTGGTAAATTTCAAAATATCACTGCCCTGGTCACAAAACAAAATTTGAAGGGAATAGACACCATTTTCTACAATTTTTACGCATTAGCAATTAAAAAATAAGATTGGATTTATAGTATAGTATAAGAGGGTTCCCTCGTATACAATGGAGTGTGCACTTACTACTACTTAGAATGTAGCATTCAGTATCATTCAGCCAAGTAAGGGGGGGGGCTTTCAAGTTGGGAAGAGACATATCACTGAGAGATGAACAACATAGTTTTCTCATGTAAAAGTGCAACACTATTAATTGATGCACATGAATTATAGACATGAAGGATGAATGGATTTTTGTAATGTATAATGTCTGTAATCTAGGTACTCAGGTTATGATTGAGCCGTTGCGGTGTTATATACACCTGTAGCAGTTTCTTTACTTTTTTTTGAAATTAAATACAAAAATAAATAAGTATTAGCCTCGGATGCGAAACCTTGAATCTAGCCACATATACAAAACTCACTACTGTCTATAAGAGCTCTGAATGCACATGTTCACTCGCACAATTGCTCCGACTGTCTTGGTCAGTTATTCCCCGCTTTCTCTTCCTTTCCTTTTCTCTAACCTTGTGGCCGGTGAAGTTTCCAGTCTTTGACCGTGACTATATAGCAGCAAGGAAGATGTTGGCTCCTCAGTTCGATTAGTTCTTCTCCAGGTCTTCTTACCTCGCTAATGCCTATGATGCCCTATTTGACATTTTTGAAGAAGAAATCAAGCGAAGAATCACCCTAGGATGGCAACCTTCAAAAATAAGAAGATCCCATTAATCCTAAAAAGAAGGGTGTATAATCAATGTATCCTCCCAATAGTCACTTATGGAGCTGAAACATGGTATCTAACCAAGAGACTGATCCGCAAATTGGGAACCATGCAACGTGAACTTGAAAAAATTATGCTCGGCCTCACATGGAGAGACCACAAGACAGCACAGTACATCCGGGAAAAGACAAGAGTCAGGGACATCATAGAATCCATTAAAAATCTCAAATGATAGTGGGCTGGCCATGTTGCAAGAATGGCGGACAACTGATGGACATTGCGACTCACAACATGGATCCCCCAAGATCACATGCACAACCGAAGCCGGCAGAATATTAGATGGAGAGACGAGATTGATAAATTCAGAAAGTACTGGCTCCGCGACGCCCATGATAGAGAAGTGTGGTGAATCCTGGAGAAAGTCTATGTCCAATGATGGACGTTGAAAGACAGATGATAATGATGATGATGATGATGATGATATATTATTTCTTGTCACTCATTTTTCTCGATGTGAGAATCTGTAAGAGCTTTATTGCTTCTCAATGCAAACACTCCAATTATTCACTTATCTCATTTTTGCCCCTCTATGGCGACACAACGCGAAGACTGCAATCAATTCACTCATTACTTCGCCTCCTTGCGCCTAAAACTGAACCAACCGCCTTTTGATAATTTAGCTTGGTCAAACCTACCATTCATTATAACAGACACATCTAATCAAGCTCCATTCAATAGATAAACCAAACAACAAAAGACCCATCATATCACGTGTTTCCTTAACCAATCATTCTCTCCTATATTTCATTTTAATGTACAATGTGATTACAATGGCAGGTCGAGACAAACAATCAGTAATTATGTTTTGACTCCCTTTGATATGTGAAATATCACTGATGCATTCCGAGACAATGTAGAGGTGACGTTGTTGTCTGTCAGATTTTGATGCAAATTGAGTTTAAAATGCATTACAGAACGGTTCGTGGTCACTTAGTAACATTACATATCTGCCTTCTATTTGGTGTTCGAAAAGTAAATCTGTCAGGTATGTGGCTAACAATTACCTGTCAAATGGTGAGTATTTCCTTTGAGGTTGTTATAATTTCTTTGAAAAAAATTCGATAAGTACTGTTTGACCATCAATCATTTATTGTAATGCAGCACCTACGGCATAATTTGAACTCTGTGACAAGTTGATAATTCATTGCTTCCAAATTAGGAAAAGAATGAGCAGTTATGCTTGATAGTTCTCTTTTGATACTTTAAAACAATTTTATCTCTTTTCCAGAGGGTTTCAGATTTTTTGATTTTGGGTTAAATCATATGTATTCAGTAAGTGGTATTATCAAATTGCTGAGATTTTGGACTAGTTTTATGCAAAATTTTGTCGTTCCCAGAAATCGACGCAATGATTTTGAATCATTTGGTCGAGGGAATACATTGAGTTCACCAAGTTTCTTTGCACTAAGTTTGAAACCTTCACTAAAAATGTTGAATACCAGAAATCCGAGTTACATTTAGCAAGGGATATTTTAAGATCATATTCATTAAAAACAATTAACTTTATCAATATCAATTAAATAGGTTTCCTCATCATCTGAGGGTATCAAAATGTCATTGATGTAAATGAATTTACAATTGATGCTGCAGAAAATGCTGTCCATCATCCGTTGAAAGATACTCGATACATTCTGTTATCCGAAAGGCATGTACATATATTCAAATAGACCAAAAAGAGTGGTAATGGGTGTTTTGCATACATCACCGGGATGGACAGGCACTTGGTTATATTTTAGAAAAGCTCTTTACCGTGTAATTTTGTTGATAATGAATTTATATTTGGAATTTGGTAACGATCTGGTTTTGAGATGGAGTTCAAACGTCGATAATCTCCAATGGTTCTGTATGTTCCGTCTGCTTTTGATACCATATGCAATGCAGAACTCCACTCAAATTTAGAAGGAGATATTATTCCAGCCTTTTTGTAGTTTTCTAAATTCTTCTTTTGTTTTGCCTTACCTCTCAGTCGATATCTGTCTTGTTTTTTGTCAAATATGGGAACTTTGTTGCCAGTTTCAATGCTATGAAAGACTTTTGCTCTTGTTGTATCAGGGTTGCAATGAAGGAATATTAGGTTTGGATATTTTCCATGATTTGTCCACACTGTTGTTCCAGCGGCATCGTATTGACTCAATGTAATGTTCATAACCAACGGTGATGGTTGTGCATTTGAATGTGTAAGTCACCAATATGGGGGTTTCTAAAAGTTTTATTTGTTGTTGAATCCATTAGGTTAGTATTTATAATATAGTATAAGAAGTTTCCTATGTATGAAACTAGGAGAGTGTTGACTACAACTTAGAAGGGAGCAAGGATGTATCATTCAGCTAAGTAGAGGGAAAAAGCATGTAAGTAAGAGAGAGACAAATCACATAAGAATAAACGACAAAGTTTTCTCATGTCAAAATGCTACATTGTTTATTGATGTATACAAATCAAAGATATATAAGATAAATGAATTTTTGAAATGTGTAGTGAATGTAAAGTCTTTCCAATGTGTTTATTAAAAGTCTGTAATCAAGGCACTTAAGTTATATTCGAGCCGTTGCATTGTTGCAGACATCTTTAGTTTGTAAAAGGGATTTTACTGGACTATCGTGTTATCTCTTGGCTTCCCCTGAATAAATAGGGGCTTTTGTTTTCTCAAAAATTTAGCCTTTTTCTTGGAATTCCTGCCATTAATGGTAAAAGGGGATGATTTCCAGGAAAAATGTTCAACCTTTGCTGAATTCTCAGGCGTATTCTATTTGCAAATTCAGTTATTGTCTTTTTAGGTAAATAGACAAATGAAAGAAGAAGAGTGAGCAAAAAAGAAAGAGAGGGTGTGTGTACTTGTAGTATGTTAAACAAGGTTATGTTTTTCTTTTAATAGAATCTTTTTATATATGTATATATATATATATATATATATATATATATATATATATATATATATACATATATGTATATATATATGTATATATATATATATCAAATTGGGATCACTACAGTTTTTTTAATTTTCTTTGAGCTTCAAGGGGGGTCAATTTACAATGTAAGTTTATGCTTAGTTGGTCCCTTAATTTGCATTCAGCATTGCTCACACTTATTTTTTATGGGTATTCAGAACTACAAAAAATGACTGAATGCATCCCTTGTTACATTGAGTGCAATAAAATTTATTTTTTCTTGCGTAATGTTCCTATTTTTAACTCTGAAAACCAAGCGATTAGAAACAAAATGTCTGTTATTCAAGTACAGTATATATATACACACACAAAAATGTATACATGACTACATGAATTATATCCTTTAGGGATCATTAGAGCAACTAATTTGAGATTTGCAGTACAAGAATGAATGTGAACTTGCACAAAAATATTTAAACATATATAAAATAAATATAATCTTGATAAGGAGTAACAATTTACTAACAATTTATAATTATATTTACTTATAACTTTATCTATCTTTTCTTATTTTCCTTATTACCTCCTTTTTCTTTTTATTAACTTTTGTCAGAAATCCGATGGGCATTCGTTACAAAGTTGAAAACAATGCCGGCGCCAAACAGTTGGCAATTATTTAATATGTCTTTGAGCAGTTGTCTGCTTCTTCCAATTGGTGATGCAGAATGGTAGTTTAGATAAAAGAAGAGGATCAACAGAAGTAGAGGGAAGCAAAAAGAGGAAATGTGGTTGGTTACCAGGGGGTGGGGTTGATGATATAAAAGGCAAAGAAGTATCATCTGTTCCAGATAAAAGCCTCCAGATGTTCACATTTGTGCTCACTAGTACATTTTTTTTATTACTCGACTGATTATTCATACAATGCTTCAGTGCAGATGTTATTTCATATCTTTTTCAGATTCTCTCTTTCTTTGGTGTATGTTTTTAAATTTTTTCTTTCTTCGTTTCTTCATTTCTTTCCTAATCTCTTTTTCATCTGCTTGGTTAGTATAATGGTTAGCACGTCTGCCCCACAGATACAAGGTCCCAGGTTCGATTCCCTGTAAAAGAATGTTCAAAACTCTTGACTGGGACTGATTTCCCTCTTGATTTGGCAGCTAATTGGGTACACTCTGAGCAGTGTGATTAGGGTGGAAGTACCCCTCTGGTGGACTTGCATCCTGCCAAGGTCATAAAAAATCTTGTAACAATGAAGTCCTGGTCTCGACCAGACTTGAAACTTGCAAGGATCACTAAACTGGGACTTCGTCACGGGCCATGTATACTCCAATGGGAGTTGTCTCTTTAGAGACAGGATGCTTTACTTTTATTTTAGTCAAGAAACTGATGACAAATTCACTTCGGAAGTCCAACTCAGGTCGACTTGTTTTGCCAAAGTTTGCAAATCCAATAGACAGGAACTACCTATGAAGAAGTTGGAATAGGACGCGTTTTGGTATAATATTGGAATGATATTCTATGGAGAAATGGATTTCATTTTGTTTACCTTTTAGATTTCAATGAAACAAGGATGTTTGACCCTTGTTTCTTTCTTTTTTCTACCTTCTTTTTGCACATTTCTATTATTATCTATATCATGCTATCACTTCATTTTTTATTTTCATGGAACAATTGTATCCATCAAAGATGACAAAAAGTTCTATCCTTTTTTATATGTGCATTTGTTTGATTGTGTGTTCCCTGGCCATACCGTTTTGTCTACAGACTTTAGAATTGGCATCAGTTCTTCACTAGATTCTGGAGAATCCAGGTGTTTTTTTTACTTTATTTTAGATGTTTTCCACTGAAAATGCTAGTTATATCATAGATGCAATTTACTTTAACCATATATATTTCTTGATGGAATTTTTTTACATTACTTCAATTTTTGACACTATGGTTGTTCAATTATTGTCTGTGATGGCGTGTTCATATAAATCTTAAATCATCCCATGGCCTCCCCAATTTTTTATAATAGATATCTTGATGAATGAATCTTTATAAATAAACAACCCAAATAATCCCAAGTAATCATGATTCAGCCTTAAAAAGCCCCAAATTATCATATCTGTTGTCTAATTAGAATGGAGTAAAAAAAATGATTTGGACCCCTTCCTACCCCAAATCCTGGATCCATCCCCTGAGTATATGATAATAGTAGTTGTAAAATGGGGAGAGTTTTACAAAAATGAATTCTAAACAATCAATTCACAAAGTGATTATCTCAATATTTATTCATTCTAATCAAGAATTACTAACAATTCATACTACACATAATTGCTGCATAACTACAATTTTTTAAATCTTCCCCGAATAAGTTTTTAGGAGTTTTGATTCATAAAGTAGGTTCATGCTAAATTGTTCTAGCCATAATAATGAATAGATGGTTCAATTTTCAGCCTTCCAGCTCCATTGGTAACACACTGGCAATGTATGCATAGATTCATACATATAAAGATACTGAACTTGGGAGAATCACTTGAAAACTAATGAAACCTATGTTGACACATTTGGTCAATGCTTTCTATAAAGAAAACGCACACATCCATTTGAGGTACATTATTTCTGATGGGATAGTGCAATCATGAGCAGAGGTGTAGATGAGGAGAGGTTGGAGGAAAGGGTCTATTTGAAAACCCAAATGGAGGGTACCCACTAAAGTTACAGTTCACTTACTGCATTTTCACATGATATCATACAACAACAAATCTTGTAGGAGGGGGCCCCTCCAAACTGGGCCCCCAAATCTCCAGCTACGTACCTGTTCTCCTGCTTCTTATCTTGGCATTCGAAAAAGATTCTTTTAATCTTACCATTGTCTCCTCTCAATCTATTGGCTGAACAAACAGTGGCAAAGGCATTATCTGTCCATCCATCCGGACATAAAAAAACTAATCTATTCTATCCAGAGGCACACACCGAGGAGGCACGTGTACACTAAGTCCTACTTGTCAGTCTATTTTTATAAGCTCTAATTCCAGGTGCTGCCAGAGTGACTCAAGATAGGAATAGGGTTGCTGAATTTGTATCTTTTGTAATGAATTTGGTTCTTTTCATGCAACCTGGTTCTTTTGGTTGACATTGTGAAAATTGGGTACTTTTCTTTTGTTCACTTTAGTTCTTTAGTATTTTAATTCTATCTAAAATCATGATAAAATATTTAAAAAGCAATGATAATTTTGCATTTAATTTGCAAAAATATTTTATTCTAAAATGTGAACATGATGTGTTTAGCCTAAGACAAAGCAGTGTGGCCAATTCAGCTGCTTTTCAGTTAAATCTAGCTTCAAAAGAGCTAAATTGGCATCATTGGTGAGTACATCTTTCAACCTTTATTGCACGTGTATTTGCAGATTTATTGGAAAATTGAATTTATCGACATGTATTAATCTAATAATTTATAAAGTATTTTATTGTAGTTTTAAATAATCAATTTATATATTTGCTATATTTGGTGCTTTTCTTACAAAATTTAGTTCTTTTTAGGTGTCCATTTTGGTATTTCATTGAAAATCTTCTGGCAACTCTGGATATGAATAGTAGGTACAGTAAGCAACCTGAGGCCTTGTGTGCTAGGCTGAGGAAAGATCAGTAAATTCAAAGATAGATAGGATAGGAAGAACAAGAGGAAAGGCTGGCCTCTGGGGGCTGAGAAAGGGTGTGGCTATTGTTGATTAACACACCAGCAGCAGACATATAGACTGGCTAATTTTGGAATGGATAAAGCCAGGAAGAAAAGATTTTTCACACAGCATCTTTTAAAAATGGCTGTGATGAATTATTTACAAAAAAAATTGGAGTCTTAACACCTAGGTTTGGACATGAAATCATGTTTAAAAAACGATTTTTGTGTGTATTAAACATTATGGAAGCAGCGCCTGTTCCAAAGGTGCATGTTTGGAAGAGGCCAGACATTCTGGTGAGTGGAGCAGCTTGCCATAATTATCATATTAAATAGTTCTGAATGAAATACTTGTATGTAACCATTATTAGTATTTTGTAATTATCTGTATGTAATGATTGATGCAAAATGTATTCTAAAGAGCAAAAGTCTAAGGAGATAATTTATAGAAACTATAAAGAAAGCAACGGGGATGTAGTCACCAGTGGAGAATCATAAAATTCAACGTGAAGTCAAGTCCTCCAAAACAACTTGGGTTTGTTGATCACTAGAAGAGACAGAGCATCCTTACGTTTTCATCTAATATCCCACAGGAACCGAGTGTTTCAGAAACGTGTTACATAGGTAATGCTAGGAGAGGCAGAGCATCCTTTGCGTTTTTGTTCAATGGCCAACATGAAGCTAGTGTTTTAGAATTATGTTACTGCAGTGATACTTGGAGAGGCAGAGCATCCTTGTTTTTTCATTTAGTGGCCAGCATGAACCTAACGCTATGGAGATATATCTGCAAACAACTTCAAACTTGATACTGCACTGCCTCATTTTCAAACTAATATACCTGACTACTGACAACTTCATAAAATGGCAAGTTGTCAAGTAATTGCAGTGCACACAGAGATTTTTTCAGTTGTAGAGAGATTTTAGTGAGATGTATTCTTTAGAAATTATATAATTTCAGAAAAGTTGCAAAAAGGAGAATATGACAAAAAAGGAATATGATCTTGCTGCTCTGCCAATTGAGCCATTGAAGCCAACTAGCAAGCAATACCAATCCTTTGCCATCATCTTTGTTTCCAAACTGGTAGTGCCAGTATCATTATAGTAATTATTTTTATTAAATGAATCATTGTATTATTACTAATTTCTTTGATTACAATTTACTTTTGTCTTTATTTTTAGTTGGATTTGAAAATTTTATCTAGGCTAGCTTCCCTTTACCAATGAGTTAATGGTATGGATCAGAAATAATGAATAAGCTTCTGGTGAGACTCGATTCTTTATTTCAAGATTTTAATGGAGGGAGAAGTTGATTCATGCCTTTTCCAAGGGCAATAGTGCAAAGTCAAAATGAACAACCTAGGCAGAAATTTCAAAATTAGTTGCGACAAACAACGGTGGTATTAAAAAATGAAAAGAGACATTTTGATAAAAAATGTTTTTAAGTTTGGCTCTAGTTAACCCAGCAAGATCATGATCACGTTATGCCATATTCTCATTTTTTGACTTCTTTAAAATTATATAATCACACTACCATTCCCACAGGGTGCAAGCCTGGTGAAGTATATGGATATCCTGGAATGTTCAGATGACTGGATCTCTCTCTCTCTCTCTCTCTCTCTCTCTCTCTCTCTCTCTCTCTCTCTCTCTCTCTCTCTCTCTCTCTCTCTCTCTCTCTCTCTCTCTCTCTCTCTCTCTCTCTCTCTCTCTCTCTCTCTCTCTCTCTCTCTCTCTCAGCCTAATGTAGTCCAAAGTAAAGTGAAGCAATGCGTTTTACATCAGCTTGGCTGCAGGAGCTGCCAGAAGGAAATCAAAGTTAACCATTAGACCACCTGGGCTGCTATTTTACAAAATTCAAAAGTAATGCATCTGACTCTCAAAAGAGATTTCCTATTGGGGTTACAAGGTCCCGGTTTCCATTGCATGTGTCAGCTTAGTGAACCTTGCAAGTTTCAAGTCTGGTTCAGACTAGAACTTTACTCTTACAAGTATTTATGATTCCTCCTCTTTGGTAGGATGCAAGTCTCCCTAATCACACAGCTTATAGGGTAGGCAATTAGTTGCTGAGTGTACAGCGAAATTTGTTGTAAAGATGACTTTTCCACACTCTTCGCTCATAGGGTATCGAACCCGAGACTTTGTGTGTGAAGCTGACGTGCTGGCTATTACACTATCCAAGTGGATGACTTACAATATGACAACATGTGAAAATAAACTAATTTTCCCATAATTCTTTGTTCATTTTTTTGTTTTCCTGATTTTTTTTACAGTATCTGGTAACCATTATGGTTCTTGTACTTTGGCTTGCATCCATTATCTTATCCATTTCCTTCCATCTCAAACTTCCCCATCTTCCAGAAGAGATTTTCTTTTTCTAATCATCAATTCTTTTTCTTAAATAATTATTCATCAGTCTGTTTTTGTTCATTCATTTTGAGTTTTGGGGGGGTTGGGAGGTGGGGTTATTTATTTGATCATTTATTTGTATGATCCTACTCTGACTGACACAAACTGGTAACTATCTCAATCTGATCCCTCTATCCTACCCAAATTTTTAACATAAACACTCTTCTACCCTCAAAGTCAAAATGATAAAGATTGGAAATTACGACATGGTTTTAGGAAATGCTTTTGATCTACAACTTGCCATTTGTATGAGGTTGCTGTTTCATTGAGGGTGGAATCCTTTTCATAAAGAAGTGGGGTTGGGAGTCAGCTGTGAGGGAGAGGCTGAAATAGAAAATGCTTGAAATAAAGAGAGGACTTGGAAAAGAACAGACAAGAAAAAATTTTAAAAACATGAGAGAGGAGGAAACAAAGAAATTAACAAGCGTAAGAGTCAGACCAGAAATTCACGAGTTCTCTCCCTTGCACTTTCAGACATATATAGAGGTAGTAGGAGGAAATGAGACGTAATGGTTATGTCAACCTGTCAATCAGACAATCCGTGATGGCAATCGGTACTAAAGTATGTAAACAAGGTAAGAGATTTTCAAAATATGGAAGAGAAAAAAAAGATCGAAAAAAAAAAGACTCGCCATCTAAGTCAATAATTGCACAACCACAGCATCAAAATTTAGAATCTGTAAAAAAAATTCAATCAAATAGATATGGTCAGAATAAATTCTGTTTATGATATCAGTGGCATTTTCCCCTGGAAAATATATAAAACACAGTAAAGAAAAATCCCCATTCCCCAGAATCTAGATGTTATTGATAAACCTGTCAAAATGAGGACTTCAAAATGTCACAGGGCTTTTTTCCAAAAATGAATTTTTTTTTATGGGGCTTAGAGGAGTGCTGATGCCAACTTTCAAGCAAAATGGTATGGCCAGGAGCACTGAGATAGACATGCAGATATAAAAAAAGGATAAAAACCCTTTGCCACCTTTGTTCAATTACACAAAGATTGAGAAAATTGAAAATGGGTGAAAGAAAAAAATGAGTTGCATGTATTAGAAAGATCAAACAATCAAAGCAGAGGGGAATGGATGAAAAAGGAAAAAAAGAGATCAACAAAAGAGAGATAGAAAGGATTAAAAAAAAAGAGAAGAACAAGCCTGGCTGCTGCAGGGTCAAACTTTGCTCCTACTTCTATTCTGACTGATGATGATTCCTGTAACTTTTGTATCACATATATGAAAAATAAATTCATAGGTACTGTGGGGGCAGTAAGTACAGTATGGAAAATTGGATATTTCATGCTGTGACTTTCTCCAGAAGTGGTCTAGTAGGGACAAGTTATGCCACAGATAAAGATATAATATATGCAATGATACACACAAAATATAAAATATGCATTTATAATGCCTCAAACAATTGAAGATCAGTAATGTATTGTGAATCTTCTTTATCAAATTACTTTTGCCAAACATTTAGGGTAGTTACCCAAATACACTCATCAACTTTCAATGGAAATTTTATTCAATTTTTCTGTTCCAAACTTCTTTAATTCCAATATGTTTTTGGAATTTCTTTTCTTAACATTCGTTTGTTATTCATATGGAAAATCTCCAATAAGATTCAGATCAGATGATTGCAAAGCCACTGCAAAACATTATTCTGTTCTTTTCCCATCCTTTGAGTCACCAGATTTGACTTATATTTGAGATCACTGTCTTGTTGGAATATTCAATTTCTTCTCATAAGGAGATTTTGAGCCAAACTTCTCAGATTATCCTTAAGAATATTCCAATATTTTTTCTTCTTTCATGGTTACTCGATCCAGACAAATTGGCCAACACATTTTGCTCTGAATTAACCCCATAGTGTAATGGAATTGCTTCCATACTCCACAGGTTGTGTTTTTTAGCAATTAATCCTCATTCTTTTTCTGCCACACATATTGCTTACTTGAGTGACTGAAAAGTTCTAGCTTCATCTCATTAGACCACAAAACTTTGTCCCGAAATGCTTTATCTTTGTTAAGTGACACAGCCTCTTGGATATCTTGTCAGATCCCTTTCCTGCTTTGTGCTTATTAACCAATAATTATCTTAAATTGATAATGAACACTTTTGTCTTTGCTATAGTTAAACTAGTTCAAGACAATTGCTGTATGAATAATATGATGCTCCAAAGACGAAACATGAGGATGAAATATTGCATCTGCCAAAATAATAAATCAAGTAAGTTATACATGTATGTCAAATGGTCTTATGAAGATGGAAAATAAATTATATTCAAATATTCACCAAATTATAATGATTCATACCAATCATACAAATACTTTTTGTTTGTTTTTTTTTCAAAATATTGTTAGAAAAACTCCCTGAAAAATAAATGAATTTACTTCATATTTTGAGTGCATCGTTGAATTTTATGGAGCACTTATGAAGAGAGTTATTGAGTGAAACATTCAATTTTTCATTGAGTACAAATACTTATTGCCCCTATTGTATATGACACTTGTCAGTTTAGTTCAGTTAGTGAGGGAGCTGACTTTCAATCACATAGTCCTTTTTTTTAATCACGGCAGGGAAATCTACCATGTATTGTAAATAATTCACCAAATCAGTTGAGGAGTATCCTTGTTGTTCTTGTTATGGGGATAAAACAGGCAACTTCAACGTGGACTGGAGTTTGACAATGAAAAAAGTAGTCTTTTGGGATAGTGACACTCATAAGAACTGCTTAGTACTTACTAATGTTTCTTTTGCATGAATAAAAACAAAAATGTTAATGGCATGAATCCATCTCTTCTCCCCTCTCCTGCCAGCTATAGGTAAACAAGTGACCAAACTAAGCTCTTCAGCCTTAGTTGGTAACCAGTCTAGAAGATTCAAAACCAGGAAATTCCACCACCTCCCGCATAGTGAGAGGCAGGCAAAGGACAGAGTTGGAGACATGTCCCTAAAGTCTACTGTTAACAAGGCCTTCATGAAGCTTTGATGGGCCTAGCAATTCAGATGTGGATTATAATAGATTGCTCAAGTATAATAAAGGAGAATGAAAAATGCACTGACCAAACAATGTGAATGCCATCTCCATGCTCCCATGAAACTTTGAATACAAGAGAAAGAGGTTTTAAAAAAAAGTTTTTTCATGACATCTACAAATATACTGATGAGACAAATGGAGACATTATCATTTGAGTCCAACCCAGGAGAGAATAGATGAAAACAAGTCTGAAAGTAAGACCATTAAATTCCATTATAATATCCCTTCTTTAAAAGCCTGTTCCTATAAAAGCATCTTCACTTAACAGACCTTTTCTTTTAAAGCCCTTTTCTTTAAAATGTTGTTCCAGTATGTTGGTCATTCTGTGATTTATAGGAGCTAACTGCACCAGAAAGGAGCTAGATCTAGCTCCAAAAGAGCTAAAGTGGCATTTTTTGTTTTGGTATGTCATCCTATCAGTTACTAACACATCTAAAAATGACAAAACAAATCACAAAGAATAATAAAAAGGAAACAGAATGCAAAATAAAGACGGAGAAAAGAGAAAAGATAAAACGTTAAAAAAATGAAACAGGTCTGGTAAGTCACTCGATAGAAACCATCACATGACCAACATCTTCTGGCAGCATGCCATGTTAGAGATGATCAATTGAAAAATTGGAGAGAGGGATGATCAATGAATAAGATACTTATTTCGTCTTTTAATAGATCACTAGATAATTCTGAATTTTCAAAAATCAAGTATGAACATTACCAGATACAAAAAAAGGGACCAACTTAGCAGAAACTCACATTGTAAGTTCCATCAGTGCAGCCTGTATGTGTGATAAATATATAGCCAGCTAGCCAAACACCCAGTCAGCCAGCCAGACGGAGCAACTTGAAAACTAGAGAAACCTATCTTGACAGTTTTGGTTGACAATTTCTTATGCATTATAAAAAGAAGCTGATAAATAGATAAAGAAAAAAGATGATAGTTTTTCCTAATATTTTCAGAAAATTCATTGTTGCCTTTTTTCTTCTTGAGATAAAATAAGAAAATGTTTCATATGGAAATCATAGAATTCCTTCTGATCTCTCCAAACTCAAATGATAGTCTTTAGATCCTTTCTCTTGACAAAAGTTTGTTAAGTTTGTGTCCCAAAATGTCATCTTTTCCCACTAAACAAATCAAGTTCTGTCACATCTATTGAAAACTTATTATGAAGAAAATTCTTCCTTGTGAAATTGAATCTGTCCATGTCTCCAGATCTTTCAGGCTGATCATCTGGTTGTCATCTCACTACAACTGAAGAAATCTGTGTGCATGTGTGTGTACCACAATTACTCCCTAACTGGCCATTGTATGAAGATTACATTTGCCAGATATACTTGTCAGCACACAAGGCAGTGCAGTGTCAAGTTTAAAGATTTTTCAATCAGCAGTTGTAAGAAACCTAATAAAAAATAGATGAAAAGATCAAAGATTACGAATCTTTCTTCATAATTTCTATGAATTATCTCCCTTGACCCACTCTTTAGAATCATCTAAATTTAGAAATAAAATATCTGAATTTTCAAAATGCTGTAAAGCTGTATGACAGACAAAAAATCATTTTACACAACAATTACGGCAGGCTGATCAATACACCAGAAAGCCTTTTAACTATTCACCTTTGGAACAGACATTGCTTTAGTTTGAAAAAATGATGAATTCTGCTGATCTAGAGTTTCTCAATCAGAGGAAATTTTAGGGTTTTTGGCAGTGGGGATCAAGATTGCAGATTGACCGAATCAAACAGTTGAAGTGTTCAAGGCTCAGCTGATAGTTCTTACTAATATAAGTATGACAGACTTGGTACAAAAGAGATAAAAGAGAGTTAGGTAGTTTAATGAAGTAGAAAGAGAGATGGGAGAAATGAAAGTTAGGTAATTCAATGAGAGAGAAGGATGGCTACTTATGATATTGTAAGTATGATATGGCTCATATATATAAATTGTTATTATATTATTGATGACTATGATATATTTTAGGTACCTCAGAAATAGAAATGGTGTACTATACATTGGTAATTTCTTTTCATCTGGTAACTCTTCAAAATCATCTAAGTGCCAAAAGATTTTCAATTTTCTATTATGTCTCATTGATTGATATTTATATACAAGTGCTGAGCAAATAACTAAATCAATCAATATTCCAACATATTGATGAAGACAGGTTTCTCTTGCTACCTGAAAGTAGAGCATTCCTATAAAAACCCTTTATAAGTTGAAATGGCGTAACATGAAAGAGAAATGTGCATTAATTTAGATGGAAAATTTTTTTAGCAATCATAGACTCCCAAAACTCTTACGATAGTATTTTAGACTAGGTCATCAGAGGATGGTTGGTGAGAAGTGCAGGAGACTGAGGTGTTAGAGAGATTTCGTCAAAGGAGCAAAATTCTGATCGGTCTTATTTTTTCCATATTCAGCCTGTACATGGTTTATTTCTACTGGACTATACCCAGTACACCAAGCATTGAAGAATAAAAAACTTCTTAGCTATAATTCTATAAACTAAGCCACTCATAGAAAGATATTCCTCATCAGAAAGTAACATCGTATAACTTCAGATGCACTATTCAGTCAACATTTGTGATATCAAAATGATCACCAAGTTGCTGAAAGGAAAGGAGATTACTGCCAGATTATTGATTTTTTTTCAGGATTGGCTTGTAACAAAATGGTTGACAATTAATAGAGTAATGTCCCCATCCTTGTTGATGTTATAATTAGATAAATCAAAGATGGCAACAAGAGCAATGACATAATCTACCCCACTCAATTATTGTCAGTCTCATCTGAGTTGATGCTGTGCTTGTAAGTAGGTTCAGGGGGGGGGGTCTTCAGGGACTGTCTTTATCTATCTTCTGCTTGTTTCTTTCCAGCTCAGTGTTGTAACATAAATCATATCTATTTTATGTGTATTACGTTATGGATCCATGCAGAACATGATTACTCTGCTTCAAATAAACTTTTTTCAGTCATGAACCTCTAATGGATCTATCTATCTATCTATCTCTCTATCTATCTATCTATCTATCTATCTGTCTGTTTTTCTATGCGCCTGTCATTCCATCGGTCTATCTATCTTATCTATCTATTTGT
The DNA here is from genome assembly GCA_963457665.1 of Thysanoteuthis rhombus. NCBI lineage: Eukaryota > Metazoa > Mollusca > Cephalopoda > Oegopsida > Thysanoteuthidae > Thysanoteuthis > Thysanoteuthis major. The sequence goes on along the minus strand of OY735200.1, from coordinate 91,491,018 downwards.
CTGTGTATCCATCTATTTACCTCTCTGTGAGTTTGTCAATCTATCAATAAGAAACCATCAACCAAAACTGTCATCAAAACTGTCAACATAGGTTTCTTCTATTTTTAAGTTGGACTGACTGGCTGGCTGGCTGGCTGGCTGGCTGGCTGGCTATGTATGTATGTATCATACATACAAGTTGCACCAATGGAGCTATAGAGTAGAAAATTTTGACATATACTATTTTTGTTTTTTATATTTTTTTAAAAATACTCCCCCAGAGGGATTTCAGTGGAGGGTTTAATTTGCAATGTAAGTGTATGCTAAATAGGTCCCTACTTTGGGTCCACTTGTTTTTTGAAAATTCAGACTTTTTTGCGAACACTGGTGAGGGAACTAACTTATTTATTGATGACCTCTTTTTCCAATCTTTTAATTGATCAACCCCAACATGGCATGCTGCCAGAAGATGTGGATCACATGTTTCTATTGAGTGACTAAGCAGACATGTCTATCTTTCTTTCTTTCTATATATCCGTCTATCTATGTGAGTATGTGGTTATGGGTGTACACTGTGTATATTTTTAACTTTTTAACATGGATATTTTATGCATTTGCAAATAAATGATAAGGGAAACTTTTCATTCCATTCATCTAATTAGACAATGGATATAATGAATTTTTGTCTCAAAAGTCCATTCCAGTTACTTGGGATTATTTGTTTTTTTTGTTTTAAGTGTCTCTTTATTTTCATTTTTGCCTCCCTCTCTCTCTCTCTCTCTCTCTCTCTCTCTCTCTCTCTCTCTCTCTCTCTCAGATCAGCACATGTTTATCTATGGAACCTTTTAACTTTCCCTCTTCTCCAATGCTAGATCTGCTGTTTGTAAAATTGTAAATAAATGACTGGCAAGTGGCTAAAAGCCAATAAGACTGTAAAACAATAAAACTTACTGAATAAGTAAAGCAGAACGGCTTGGATTCATCTTCGGGAAATGGAGAAGGAACAGGATTCTCAACTGACTGAAAATTATGAATAGGTCTGGTTAGTCGCTGTAAGAACCATCTAGTAAGCAACGTCATTTGGCAGCATGCTCTGTTTGAGTCGATCAATTAAAGAATTCGAAAAAAGGGCGATCAATGATTAAGTTATTAAGATCTATAAAAAAAGTCTAACTTTCTAAAAAGCAAGCATGAATGCTTCTGGACATAAATTAAGTGATCAATTTAGCAAAAATTCAGATTTCAAATTGATCCCCCACTGCTGAAAACCTATTTGGGAGGGATTTTTTAAAAAAACAAAATTGTTTTTTAGGCATAATGAGGAGTAGATGTTTAAATTTTCAGCCCTCTACCTTCATTGGTGCTGCCAGTATGTGTGATATATATGTACATACATAGCCACCAGACTAATTAAAAAAACGAAGAAACCTATGTTGACAGTTTTAATTGACAGTTTCTGACATCTCATCTTCACAAGTTATTTCACTATTCTCCATTACTTAGATTTGTCTTTTAGATGCACAAACATCTCTAGTACCAATGACTACCACTGACAGACAAGCTGACATGCTGAAACACTCTCACCGCCCTTTGTTTTCTCTCCCTCCTTCTATACATGTCTGAAAGTGCAAAGGAGTGAACTAAGGTTGATTGCGTTTTTGAAAGTGGCCTCCATTGTTAGATCTTCGCACAAAAAAAAAAAGTCATCTGCTTCCATCAGTTCATATAATCTGTAAAAAAATGAATTAAGAACTATATCAGGGAAAGTAGTAGTGATAAAAAAAAATGGTGATCAATTGTAAGAATGAAAGGACTTTTGAACTAATGTTATCGGTAAATAAATCTTTAAACTAGTGCCTCAATTCCATTTAATTATTCAATTTTATAGAAATAGAATTTTGATTTTCAAAATGTGTAGTTGCTAATTTTCCTGTGCCAAAATTTAATTCTTAAAACTAATTGAAAATATATATAGGAAGAAGATGAAGATAATTAGAGCATTTATTTCCTTTTGATCTTTGTGAAGTGTTTATGACTTCAGTTTCATTTGCCTACATATCTATATGATGTATATTTATCGCATAGAAATTTCATTTCCATTATTTACTGTGTTAAAATAATAACCCAAATTAAAACCTTAATTACCAAATCATACTTAAAAGTTAAAAGCAGTATAGTACTATAGTAATAGAGCAATAGCAGAATCATTGAGTCAGAATTGATAGTTTGCATGTATTCGGTATGGGTTCTGTAGCATATGCTTCTTTTACTATATAGTTAATCCAGCACTGCAAGTATTTCAATGTCATACAACTTGAGAATGAGCAGCTATAAAATTTACTGGGGAGAGGCAAAACTAATTTCAAAACAGGCTAGAATGTCCTTAAATGAACAGTTTTGTAAAGATGTTAAGATTTAACATGGAAACATTTAGAATTTAAAGGGGAACAGGCAAAGGCAACAAATGCCTAATTTTAAATTCATCATGCATTTTCCTTTTGTACTTAAAATTGAAGCAAAATGAATATTAAGAAGTTTTGGCAATGCAAAAAATACTTAATTCAATTTTCTTGCTTTTCCATGTACTTGGTGAAACTTCTTCTAAGCAGATATTCTTCGTAGCAGTCACTTCCTCTGCTCCCTTACTGAATGCGCCACTGAGTTGGGGTTACATAAAATTATTGCGCAGCATCATTATTCTTTATTGACTATAAGGTTTCAACTTTCAAACCTTCTCATCCTCAGTGAAAAAGCCTAATCCCTCCTCTCTAGCAGACACCCATGCTTATAGGAATAGGTTAGTGATTAGAACTGCCTTTTCTCATAGGAATTCTATATTTATATACTCAGTAGACCTGGGGGAAGGTTTTAAAGTAAAATATATGACACCAGAAGGCCAACTAATATAAATAAGGTCAGCATAAGCTATAACTAATTTTAGTTCTGACAACTTATTTCAAAGAATGGACTATAAGTTTTTAAAAAAAGATAGAGAAAAGCTGTCTCGACCTTCAATTACTTTCAGTGTTATTATGGACTAGCCGGCTAGTCAGACTGCGGGAATGCTCCTGAAAAGAAAGAAAGCAACCAATTCTAATCCAAAGAAACCGGATGAAGTTGTCAAAAGAAAACACAAATATTATGATAAATATCTTTTTCTTGGTTTCATAGGCATGAATGATTCACTTTAATTTATATTAAGCAACAAAATATTATCGAATAGTGCTAGGGTCGCAGTTAAAATGGAATGTCATTTCAAGTCTAATCATTCGGATTATAAAGGAAGAGGAAAAGTACTTTTTTAAAGATAAGCTTAATGAATTAGTGTTTCTCTAAATTTTTGAGATGAGGTATTATTAATATCTCTATTATTGTTTGGACTATCCTCATCTTGGTTGTTTTCCAAACGTTTCAGCCACTGTACTCTAAGGCCTTTATCAGGTATCATTTGGTAGGTGTGGGGGAAGTAACGAACCAAACCCTTTATTTAACCGATGGGGGTATATAGACCGCACCCCCCTCTCTTAGCGGTAGAAGTATTTTCGAATTATCAATATCTCACACTGGGACTGAACCTAGAACCATTAGATTTTTTTGCAGTAATTCTGTCCGATTCTCTGACCACTATGCCATGTATCCATGTGGACAACCGGTGCTAATTTTTAGGAGCCTTGAACCTCCGGTGACAGTTTTTGGTATTTGATGTTACTGTTTTCTATCTTTCATTATTAGAGGTTCCCATATGGTATTCATTTCAATGCTAGGATTACTGAGGCAGTTTTTTTTGCCTAGCATATGGGCCTACTCTTTCAATTTTCAAATCTTCCAGTGTCCTTCCCGATCAATTATTTCAACCTCGTTCCACAGGGGTAGGTGGTTTCCCTATTCCCTCCATATGTGATCAGCTATAGCCGATTTGTTGGTTTCACCTTTGCTCACCGCTTTTCGGTGTTCTTCCACCCAAACCTTCAAGGGGCGACATGTTTTTTCCTGTGTATTCATGACCACAGCTGCAAAGTATTGAGTATACACAGTTTTTGGTGTTCGATAACTCAGTGGATGGTTTGGTGTGGGAGAGGTAGCTGCGTAGAGTTGATCTACTTCTGAATACAGCTCGGATGTTATATGGGATACAGATCTTCTGGATTTTCTCAGACACATTCTTAAGGTAGGGGAGACAGACTGTAGTTGGATTATGATTCTCGCTTATGGTACGCACCTACCAGATGATACCTGATGAAGACCGTAGAGTACAACGGCCGAAACGTTGTATGGAAAACAACCAAGATGAGGATAGTCTGAACAATAATAGAGATAAGCTTGATAAACTTGATGGAAAGCGAAAGTCATTCATTACAACATTTCATACAAAAAAAGAAAACACCTTCTTACAGATATGATGGATATGAGTGTATTTGTGTATCCTATCAGCTGTGGGACACACACACACACACACACACACACACACCTTTGTTTATCCCGTCAGCTTCAGGTGATGAGCATAAAACCACACTCTCTAATGAGCCTTCTCCCTGCTGACATTAACCAGAACCTCAGACATAGAGACAAGTCTTCTTACAGACAAAATCACACTGCATCATCCCCTTTACACCTTGTCTCTATCCAATTCCATCCTTTTTTATTCTCCTTTCATTCAGTCTAAGAATGCTTGTTTAAAGCTAAACATGTCACAAAAATGAAGGCTTACTTCGAAAACTTGGTTTCCAAACATTTTTTTTTCTATTTCTATAATGTTGGATAACTCCTATCCAATCATACACTATATATATATATATATATATATATATATATATATATAGAGAGAGAGAGAGAGAGAGAGAGAGAGAGAGAGAAAGAGAGAGATAGTTAAATAAATAGTTCTAGATATATGCAGATATACATGAGTGTTTACGTGTATGCATACATATATGTACAAATATGTCTCTGTATGCATAATGTAAATACAATGTGTGTGTGAGTAGTATAAATGCCAGCTTTTGTAATTTATAAGAAATTGCCATTAGAATGTTTTGTACATTTCTGGGCAGCCGTGCCAGTTGGCAGATATTGGTTCTACATGGTTGCATGCTTATCAGTGCCACCCATTCCAGACTTACAATCATACACTCATTCACTCATACACATGTGCACACACACACATGGATATGCACACACTCACACATACACAGATATGGACATACATACATTCCTCACACACATGCATACATACAGCCATGCATACATACACATACATGCATTTTCTTAAATATGAAGATAACATTCACTTATTTTTTAGACAATAGACCCACTCAGAGAAGCAAAACAGATGGATTTGTATCTATCTAATGTCAAAACATAGACGCAAGTGCACGTATATCTTCATCCATCAATACATATGAAAATTTATTTGCACATACATGTACACACAAATGTATATATACTCTGCATATATAGACACAAGTCTTTTTGGATTATGAACTCTACTCTTTACTTGTAAGGTGAGAAAGAAGAAGAAGAAGAAGAAGAAGAAGAAGAAGTCTTTTAACATCTGTCGGTGAACATAGACCTTACCTAGGATTCGCCACAATTCTCTATCATGGGCATTGCGGAGCCAGTATCTCCTGAATTTGTCTAGTTCATCTCTCCATCTCATGTTCTGTTGGCCTCGGTTACTCATGTGATCACTTGGGATCAATGTTGTGAGTCGTGATGTCCATCAGTTGTCTTTCATTCATACAACATGGCCTGCCCATTACCATTTTAGTATTTTAATAATTTCAATGATGTCTCGGACTCCCGTTTTCTTCCTTATGCACTGTGTTGTTTTGTGATCACTCCATGTAAGGGTGAGCATGATTCTCTCATGCACACGCTGCATGCTTCTCAGTTTGTAGGTCTGTCTCTTGGTTAGGTTCCATGTTTCGGCTCGATAAGTGACTAGAATGCATTGGTTGTATACTCTTCTTTTCATGATTATTGGGATCGTCTGTTTTTTTAAAGTTGAGCTTGCTCTCCCGAAGACTTGCCATCTCAGAGTGATTCTTCGCTTTCCTCTTCTCTTGAGGATCTCATGGAGATTTGTTATCCTAGGTAGATGTAGTGGTCTACCTTACCGAGTTTTGCATCTTCTACATTGACAGTTATGTTCTTATTCTCAACCTGATTGTTGCACATGATTTTCGTTCTACTGAAGTTCATATGTTGGTCGACTTTTTTGCTTACTTCATTTAGTTCATCTAGCATCATAGGAAGTTGTGTAGGTTCTCTGCAAAAAGGACAATGTCTTCTGCAAATCTAAGGTTGCTCAAGTATTTGCAGTGTATTTTGATTCCTCTATTTTCCTAGCCCATGTTTTGGAAGATCATCTTGAGACAGGCTGTGAAGAGTTTAGGTGAGCTGGTATCACCTTGTCTTACTCCTTTTTGTAGCTGGAATGGTTCAGAGTACTTGTGTAGCCTTATGAAGGAGTTGCTGTGATTATATATATGTTTCAGTACTTTGTCTAATGCCTTGTTGAAGTTTATAAATGCTACAGCGAGTAGCATTTTGTATTCTGCTGCCTTCTCTTTCAGCTGATTTATTGAATGAAGATGGTCCATGGTCGAGTAACTTCTTTTAAATCTGGCCTGTTCTCCTGGTTGATTTTCGTCTAATGTTTTTGCAATCAGGTTGGTGATGATTTTGTGAGAAATTTGTACATGCAGTTGAGTAGACTTATAGGTCTGTAGTTGTTGAGGTCTTTCAGGTTTCCTTTTTTATGTAGAAGCAATATGATAGCAGTGTTCCAGTCTTTTGGGACTTCACTTTATTTTTGACATAAGTTGAATAGTATCACTAGCTTTCTGTTGACTCTTTCACCAGCATTTTTGAGTAGATCGATGATGATGTTATCTGGTCCAGTGGCTTTTCCTTTTTTCGTTTGTTTGATGACTTGCTTTACTTCCCATGGTGTAACTTTGGGGAAGTCTTTGAACTGATTGTCGGCATCTTATGTATTCTGGTCGTTATTGTATTGGCTGTGTTTAGAAGAGTAGAGTTCTTGGTAAGATTCTTGAGCGCGTTCAACTATTCTGTCTCTGTCTGTTGTTATGTCACCGTTTGCTTCGAGAATGCTTATTATCTGTTTCTGTCCTGTACTGAGAGCTTTGTTTATTGCTTTAAATTCTCGACGTTTTTCTACATTGGTCTTGATGATGACTGCCATACACCTTCTTTTGTCTTCTCTTAGTTTCTTGTTTATTGTTTTGTTCTGTCCGGTTTCTTTTATTTTTTCCTTTGTGGTTGTTGGTAGTTCGAGGTTTCTGCGCTTTTCAATCAGTTTCCTGGTTTCATCTAAGATTTTGCTAATGTTCGCTGTGTTTCTTGGTTTAAATATATTGGCGGCTTCTAATTAAGAGGTTGTTATTTTGTTGTGGAGTTTGTTGACATTGGTGTTGGTGTCATTTTCGTTGGTAAGGATATTAAATCTGTTTTTCAATTCTAGCTTGAAGGCTGTGGTGAGTTCATTTGGTACGTTTAGTGGCTGCGGTCTAGTGTGGAACATTTTCCTGCACTCCTTATTTGTGTTTATTTGCATCTTACATCTCACCATTCTCTGGTTGCTCCCTACATTTACTTGGTTTAGGATTTGGATGTCTTCGATGGTGTCTGTTGAAATGTAGTCTATTTCATTTTTGGTTTCATGGTTGAGGCTTTTCCAAGTCCATTTTCTATTAGGGTTTCCTTTTGAAGAATGTATTCATGATTTTGAAGTTATTGGAAAATTTACCAGATCTTCACCTCTCTGGTTCCGTCTTTTGTATCTGAATTCTCCGATGCAGCATTCATTTCCCTGTCCTATTTGTGCATTGAAATCTCCCATGATGACATTAAAGTATCTTTTGGTATCTTGTAATAGGGAGTTCAAGTCATCATAGAAGTTGTTTATTTCTTCTCTGGCTGATTGCAAAGTGGGAGCATAGACTTGGATGACATTTAGCTTGTACCTTGTTGAGAGTTGTATGGTGACGCTAACTATGTGGTCTGAGATAGCTTTAAAGCCTACCACGTTTGTCTTCGAGGTCTTTATTGATGAGAAAGCCTACTCCACTTTCTCACTTCTGTAATTGTAGACAAGATGTTTGCTTTTCAATCCTATTAGTTCTTCTCTTGGTCTTCTCATTTTGCTAATACATATGATGTCCCATTTGATGCTTTTAATTTTGTTTTCTAGATGGGTTTGTTGAGAGTCTGTTGAAAGTGTCCTGACGTTGTAGGTGCTGATGTATAACGTTGTTCTCTTGTTGAGGGTTTTTGGGTTTTGTTTGGGTTTAAAGATTCTGTTTGGGTTTTGTTTGGGCGGTCGCTGTTGGGATGCATCACTCCCACCCAAGGCAATAGATGCGACTGAGCCTTTCGGGACTGATAGCCCAGCAGGAACAGGCATTCTCCTGGTGCAGTGTTTGGATAGTCACATTTGGAGCACATCACTGTACCAGGAGAATGCCCATTCCTGCTGGGCCATCAGTCCCAAAAGGCTCAGACGCATCTATATAGTCACATTTGGAGCACATCATCCCCACCCAAAGCAAGTGATGTGGCTGGGCCTTTTGGGACCGAATATCCAGCAGGAAAGGCCAGTATAATTTTCATCATATGAACCATGGGCAGTGATGAGCTATGCCCTGCCACGCTGGCCTATGACTTGTTGGAAGGGGGTCTGATGGATTGTTCACTGCTGGTGTCGTTCGAAGTGGCCTTAGAGCTCCACCGGCTGTTAACTGCCACTATCTGCTTTTGGTGGGTAAGCTGACAGGTCTGGGTGTACGTAGCACTGTATAGGGAGAAAGTCAGAGGATGAGGGTTTGGAGTGAAAGATCTGAAAAGGCATGAATTTAGGTACATAGAATTGTTATTTATTTTATTTTCTATTTATTTATTTTTGGTTATTTGTTATTTACACAATCCACCAGGGTGAATCAACTGAGCCTATATCCTATTTTACTCTATGTGCATCTATAGCGGAGTAAAGCTCTCTGCTGTGGAATACTAACATGTCTGATGGAATTTCAAGAGTTTTGTTCAGCTTGAAGGGTAATTCGTGCACAAGCAAACCTTTCCCTTAATTATCAAGTTTTCTAGTCCACAGATGGTTGATTATTTGAAAGAAAAAAAAATTCAATGAATGAAAGAAGATTGAATGTGGCAACTCTAAGTCTATCTACCTGGTTCAATTTCATCTTGCATCAGCTTGCAGGGGGATTCTTATAACAGTCAAAAAAAGTTTTTCATTTATCACCTTACATTGTTGAATTCATTGGTCACCCCAACTAAAAGCAGCAAGAATTTATCTCTAGGATGGTTGAAGATGTTCTGTCTTTTAATCTAAGTTTTATGGCTGGTCTACCCCTAGCTGGAGTGAGGGAGGAGAATATGTTTTTCCTTTCTGTCTTTTTTTTGGGGGGGGTTGTTTTTAGATCTATCTATTTTAGGGTTTAGTGGAATATTCCAATCAAATTAATGTTCATTTAGAAATATTAAAGCCTTACTCATTCTTAGGTAGATGTTAGATGGTATACAGTGTAATGGTCCAACAACGCATCTGAATGAATGAACAATGAGAAAAATAGAGAGAAAAATAGAGAGAAACATAGAGAGAAAAATGTGGCAACTTCAAGTCTACTTATCTGGTTCAATCGGCAGTATGTTCTTTTGCCATATAAATCAATGGTAATTGCTTTTTCTCTTTTGCTTTTTTCAGATAGTGCAAGGAGGACAACTTATTTATTATAGTTTCTATCCAGTTTTTCTGCTCAGTGTATATTACAGTTTCTATCTAGTTTCTTTGCTCACAAATTAAGTGGATGATACCAAAAAGAAGCTGTGTGTGTGTGTGTGTGTTTGTGTGTGTGTGTGTGGCATCTAAAAGGTATCTATTGGAATGATAAATAAAAACCTTTTGTGGCAATTAATATGATCTTCTCTTTTTCTAAAAATGTGTTGGAAATTGTCATCATAAGTTTTTTTTTGGTTTCTGTAGTGATCCTACCTGGCTGGCTACTATCTATCTATCTATGAATCACACATACAGGCCACACCAATGGAGCTACAAAAGCTGAAAATTTAAACATTTACTCCTTATCATGACTAAGAAAAAATGTTATTTTGGGGTTTGGAAAATTCCCCTGTTAAAATGATTTAGGGGAGAGGTTTGATTCATAATTTCAGTTTATGTTAATTGGTCCCTTAGGCAAAATTGGTACTTGTTTGTTGGAAATTTGGGCTTTTTAATGATCCAGGATAAGTAACCTTTATTGATCAACCCTTTTTCCAATTTTTGATTGATCACCGCAATGCAGCATGCTACCAAAAGACATTGGTCATGTGACAATTCCTATTGAGTGACCAACAAGCCCTTGGGAACGCTGCTTATTTTCTTTTCCTTTACTTCCTTTAATTAATGCTTGAAATGTCAAAATAAACTTTACTCTCTGCAAAAACTTTGTCCATCAGACAATTTTAACAAGGATTAAGGTAACCGCAAAGAAGTCAATTTACGAACAAGAGTTATTTTGTTGATATTTCAATGTTTTTTTCTCATCATCTTTAGAACAGTATAACGAGAAAGTTTTTCAGAGTTACATTCATCATATGTTGCTCTATACACTCTGGTGATTTTTTAAGATCTAACCCAACTATCATTATTATTGTCTTTGGTGCATTTAAGATTAGAATTTTCAATGATATCAATTATATCAAAATCAGGTTATGCACTGCAGGATTTACTTTTCATCAAGTCCCAGTTATTGACATCTCTCTTCTCCTGTGGTGAAAATTGGGAAGAATAGACATATGCCAGGCTATGGCGTATGCTTACTTTTCAAATTCAGTATAAGTTATTTGGTCTCAAAACAGCCCCGAATTAAGCCGTATTTTTTTTAAATGCTTCAGCTCACAGTACCCCGGAACGCTCAGCTGCACGGGATATCCCAAGCACAAATCTTAAATACAACCTTACCATGTATATAGTTCTCAAAACCCAGCATTTTCATATACCTAGTTCCTAAAACCCAATTGCATCATTGTCTTTCTTGTAGTATTCCCCTTATAATAACAAAAAGACAACTTTCTTGTCTTCACTTAATTGATGCATGTATCTAAAAAGAGGATTGTATCAGGTGACTCGTTTATCTCTGCTGGGGTCTCTCGAGGGATTTTTTGTCATTATATCGCATTACCTCATCAGTTGAGTGAACACTGACAACCATGGGCAACCTCTGATACTTTTCCAGGGTGGGAGGGGGTACAAATGCCCCATCCCTCTCAGTGGACACCTATGCTGACAGCCTTGTCATGTTAGACAGATTTCAGTTGATATGTCCAATGCCATTAGAAAAATGGTGAGATGAAAACTCAATGTGTCACCCATGACACTAGCATTTTAACTACAGTGATACCTTGAATTGTATGATTTTGATTAGGGTAGACTTTGATGGAGTATGGTGAAGGTGTTGCTGTACAAATGAATGTAATGTTATATCAAGGGGAATTATTTCTTATGAAAGTTATTCCCTTGCACTTTTAGGTAAGTATTCTATTTTTTTTATTCAGTTCACAAAAGAGTTCAATTTTTTAAATTCAATTCATTGAAGAGTTCCATTGTATTTAAGAGCAGTTTTTAAGTGGTTCATGAATTGAAGTATTAAGCTGATTGTATTGTCTGTAACTTTGAAAAAGGGTCATTAACATACTAACTTTTGTTTGGACAATCCAATCTCTTCTACTTATCTTTGATGTTAACACAAGCTAAGCTGATAGTGTCTTGACTATTTGTTGTCTTTCCCAGAGCTAATTAGTAGATTCTAGAGGATTGCTACAATGGTTTGTATTATGACCATGTTCCTCTGCATGCATAAGTGAGAATTAGGGTGAAAAGGATGGTCAGAGGGATGTCAGCATCAATACAAACTTGAGTAAATATTTGCACAGATAAGTAAATGTATATATATTCTCATAGAAAGCTCTCTGCACACTCTCATAAAAGAGGAACATGATAAATAAAAACTGCTTAGTGTGATGTGCATTTGGAAAAAGTATAAGTATACAAATGAATATTTATTTTCTAAAACAGTAAAAAACATGGTCTGGCGCAAGGAAACAAATTGTAGGATAATGATTTTTCTGTACTTTCCAATTGTCCGGGTCCATAATTTTAAATAAAAATGAGTCACTTCTCTTTCTCATTAAATAAGAAACCATCAACCAAAATAGGTTTCTTCAGTTTTTAAGTCAGTGTGGCTGGTTGGTGAACTATGTATATATATATATTACATGTATAGGCTGCACAATTAGAGCTAGAGGGCTGAAAATTCAGTCATTTTAAACCCTTATTATGACTAAAAAAAAAATTCCCCCAAAAATAGATTTTTTTAGGTTGGCGCTTGTTTGCTCGTTTGCAAGATTATGCAAAATTGTTTTTCCAGCATTCAGGCTTGTTTCTTGAAAATTCGGACATTTTCAGAGATCATTGCCCAACAAAAGGTAAAAGAAGTAAGTTATTCCTTAGTCATCTTTTTTTAGAATTTTCAAATGATCAACACAACATGTTGCTAAAAGACATTGGTCACATGATGGTATCTATTGAGAGACTAACCAGAAGTGTTTGGTTAGTCTTTATCAAGTATAAAAATCTTCGATTTGAGTAAAGGTCACAGACAAAGAAAGTTTTTTAGCATCTCTAGTGGTGATGACCGTCAATGACTGACAGTCTAACATAACAAAATACTCCAACCACCTCTCATTTCCTCCCACTCCTTCTATATAAGTCTGAAAGTGCAAGAGAGAGAACTCATGCATCTATTGTCTGACTTTTAGGATTATTTCATTTGTTACTTCATCTCTCCATGTTTCCATATGAGTGACATAAATCAGTGGTTGATGTATGTATGAATTGTCTAAAATTGTTTTTTATCCAGCACTTCTGACCATTTGTTCAGCCATCATCAAAATCCCAAACAATAATGTTTAGAAATAAACACTGAAATTAAAGATATTGTTTATTTTTTAACTCTTGTATTCATTTGGAAAATCTTAAATTTTGAACCAAGGGGAATAACATATGGTCAAATTATTTGCAGCTTTAGAGAAATTTTGCTTATTCATTTCACAAAAGAGTTCAAGTTTTTAAAATTCTGTTCATTCAAGAGCTCCATTTTGTTTAGGAGTGGTTCAAGTGGTTCATCAATTTAAGACTTAAAATTTGATTTTTGAGTTACTGCATTATGGTGTTTATGCATAATGATACTCTAAAACGCAATTTCAAGTTGAATTATTGTAATTTCAAGTTAGATTTGTAAAATTAAAGAAAAGTACCCAATTTTGACAATGCCAACCGAAAGAACCAAACTGCATGAAAGGAACCAAATTCAGAATGAAAGACTGATTTCGGCAGCTCTGGGGATGGGGGATGATTTCCTAATTGGCTTCTGCTTTGTGCACTCAACTAACTCCTTATTTCCACTTGGCACCTTTCTGAAGAGACTGTATTAAAAGCATTTCAACCCTAGAAGCTGAAAAGTCTCTGAAGACAGTTATATTATAAGTCTGATGTTTTCCCATTAAGATGCCTGGAGAGATGATGGAGGAGGGGTGACATCTGCTTATTCACATCAATTATTGTCATTCTTTTTCACCATGGGCCTCCACCCTCCTCCTGCTCTGAACCGGCTTCCCAGCAGAATGCTTTCTCTCCACCTACACTTATAGACACTTACAACCCCATCATTCATTGGTACTCATCACCAATGAGGGCTGCTCAGTATTTTACTGTATCAAGATACTTTTAATTTTCAAGAGTTCTTGATAACAAACTTCGAATAGTATAATCAGTTGAGACTAAGCAATGTCAATGGTATGACTGTTGTAATCAGTTGAGGTTAAGTAATATCAATACAATGAATGATAAAATCAATTGAGGCTAACCAATGTCAAGCCAGAAAACGGACAACTAAACAATGTATACAAGTATTCTGAACATGTACACACATACAAAGTGCCAATTTGAATGAGGGGGAGGCAACTTGAACTTTAGGTATGAAAAGCATTTCAGGCCTCAAAGTTGAGTTGTGTTGGTGTGTAACTGATTAATTCCTATTATAAAATACTATTAATTTCTAATTTTACTATAGATTCCGTGATGAATAATGCATAACCGAAGTAGAAGTGATGAGGTAATCACGTAGTTATAATTAAATTTCACACAATAAAAGAATTACAAAAGTTTTTGTGAGTGCCTTAAAGTTTATACACCTGTATTTTTGTGAAAAGTATTTGCCACTTTATGTATAATAAAATTCCTTTTTTTTCATGTAGTAAAAGGGAACTGAATTTTTTGAGCTATTGAGGTGGGGCATGAAGCAGAAAAGATTAAAGGCTTCTTCTGTTCTCAAGTTGGGCCGGCTGGTTGGCTAGCAATATATATATATATCATGCATACAGGCAGCATAATGGAGCTAGAGGGCTGAAAATTCAAACATTCATTCCTCATTATGTCAGGAAAAATTTTTTTTTGTTGTTATTTGAAAATTCCCACCAAATAGGTTTTTAGTGGGGAGGTTTAATTTGCAATGTAAGTTTATGCTAAATTGGTCCCTTAGTTTGTGTCCAGGAGCATCTATGCATGCTTTTTGAAGATTTACCCTTTTTTAGTGATCACTGTCCAACAAAAGGTGACAGAGATTATTGATTGATCATCCCTTTTTTCAATTTTTCAATTGATCACTCCCAACATAGCATGCTGTCAAAAGATGTTGGTCATGTGACAGTTTCTATTGAGCAAGTAACCATATATTTATTTTTTTCTTTAAATCAAATTAGCTACTGTGGTCAAGATTTGGCTTAGCCAAAGAAAGTAGATAGAAAGCTATTTTTCTTTTTTTTTAGTTTGATCTGATATGACATTTATTTTTTTTCTAAATTTTTCATTTTTGATATAGAAGCAACTGGATTAATTCTGATATGAGGTTCTATTTTACAATGTATCAGGGGCAGATTAATATTTTCTGTGATTTGGTCATTGTACGTACGTATAACTAGGCCCTTTCCCTTGGTCCCTGACTTATGGGTTTGCAGACCCTGAATTCCTGACCTGGGGGTCTGCAGACCCTGGGTTTTCGACCTGTGGGTCTTCTGACCCTGAGTTCATACTGATCTTATTGAGTTTTAGTTTTAATATGATAAAAAGCAAAATCCTGTCATTTTTTTAAATTTGTTCTTGTGTGTGTGTGTGTGTGTGTGTGTGTGTGTGTGTGTGTGTGTGTGTGTGTGTGTGTGTGTGTGTACATATATGATGATGATTCTCATCATCATCATTGTAAGTCCACTGCTGGACAAAAGCCATTCCCATTTCATTTCATGATGACCTTGATTGTGCTAACCTTTGCCATGTCTTACTGGCAAACCTTTCTATCTCATTCCTTTTCTTACTGTGCTTACTATCCCATGGGCATCAATCAATCAACCTTCCGCTCCATCTATTGTCTTTTCTTCTCACTGAGTGTCCAGCTCACCACCCATTTTTTTCGCTTAATGATTTATGTAATATCCTCCAACAAATCCACCTATCCATATTGATCACTCTCATTTCTCAGTCATCTCTCAGTTATCCCTGGCATTGCTCTTTTCATGGCTCTCTCTGAGATTCTAAGGCATTTTATAGCTTGTTTTCTTAGTTTGCATGTTTTGTATCCATATTCATAACTATATATATATATATATATATATATATATATATATATATATATATATATATTTATCACTTGTTTTAAAAATCATTAAAACTTCTGAATTTCAAAAAAAACAAGTGGGCACCAACAAGGGGCCAACTGAGCATAAACTTACATTGCAAATTTAACCCCACACTAACAGCCTATTTTGGAGGAATTTAAAAAAAACGAAAAACATTTTTGTAGACACCATCATCATAAAGAATGAATGTCTAAATTTTCAGCCCTCTAGCTCCATTGGTGCAACCTGCATTATACATACAAACATAGCCAGTTAGACCAATCTGAAAACTGAAAAAGCCTATTTTGACATTTTATGATGACAATTTTGGTTTTCAGTTTCCAATATTAGAACATACATTTTTCACTTGCAAAAAAATTAAATTCTCTCATTTGCTATACAAATAGATAATTCAACAAATATTTCAGATCATGTTTTTTTGTTTTCATTTTGATCTTTGTGCAGTGGGTATGACTTCAGTTTGAAATGATTTTGTATATATTTGCTGTATGTGTATATAAAGTACCACACTCCAATTCATTACTGTGCTGAAATAATTATTTCAATTAAAGCCGATATTTGGCTGAAATTGCTCCTTAAAGACCCAATGGTTCATGAAAGTAGAAGGCTGTATAGTAATATAGTAATAAAACAAGTGCAGAATCACTGAATCACAATTGATAGCTTGCAAGTATTTAGTGTGGGGCCATTGAGAATGCGGGGTGCATAGTATATTCTACTTTGGCTGCTTAGTAAATCTAACACTTACTTCAAGTTATGTCTCGAATCAGAGTCATATTTCTCAATCATGTAAACCATTCTTTCATGCAAAAATTTCAGGATTGTGTCTGTTTTTTAGGAATGGTTGAAATTTAGCCATTCCACATGAAGCACATAAAAAACAGGTCTTGATAGTCACAAGCATGAATGCTACCAGACAAAGGCTAAAGGATTTTGGAGGGAAGATTATGAAAAAACAACAAACTGTTTTTTCCAGACATAACAAGGAACAAATGTTTAAATTTTCAGCCTTATAGCTCCATTAGTGCAACCTGTATGTGTGATACATGCATGGATATGATTTTTAGCCAATTCGATGATATCATTTCAGCCTTTGTTGACTCAAATTTGGTCCAGTGATTCTATTTTCATGCTGGTAGTTTTCATCCACAGGTTTTCAAATCTTAGTTTGTTTCTCTCAGCTACAGTTGAAATTTTATATTTAGAAAGCACTAACAATTGAAAAAAAATACTTGAATAGAAATGGTTTAACAATTCATGTAAGAAAATTCAGATGTTAATATCAAGGAGAATAACGACCAAATAAATTACCTCTGTTTACGTCACAGGTGAATTTTAAAATTCTCTCTAAATAATCAGCTAACTTAATCTCCGTCACTGAAGAGTTCCACTGTCAATCAGTTTATGACGGAAAGAATTATACTTATTACTTCAGGATATGCAATTGTTTTCTTTTTTCCTTTTTTTTTTTAACTATGTTGTCACCCACCACCACAACAACATAACGTGTAAATTCTTTCACCGACCCCTAAAAGAAGGGAATTTCGTTTTGGTATAATGATTTCCACAAGAGTTGCTTGCCAAGTACTGATATTTTTAGAAGCTATTAACCAAAACTACTGACATGGATTTTTTCAGTTTTTAAGTGATCCTGCCTGGCTGGTGGACTGGCTATCTATCTATCTATCTATCTATCTATGTCCCTCACATATAAGTCATACTAATGGTGCTAGATGGCTGAAAATTTAAACATTTACTCCTAATCAAGTATTGAAAAAAACTTTTTTGTGTTTTGAAAATCCCCCCAAGCTGCCAAAAGATATTGGTCACATGATGATTTCTATTGATTGACCAAGCAGATCTGGGGAGTTTTCTCTAGTAAATATGACATTTTCTTCTCTTTTTGGGTGACACACCACAGAAATATTTTCCCATCCTATAGAAGAATAAGGCAAATAGCAACTAATCCTATCTTTTGACTACCCTATGCTACTTGCAATTGCCCAAAAAAGTTATTATTTAAACTTGAAAGGGCAAAATAAAAAACTCAAGGTGGGACCCTTCTGACATCTCCACAGGATCTAGACCATCCTATCCCTTATATGTCTACTAGCTGAGAATTTCTAGATGAAAATCACATCTGCAATCATCATTATTAGCAATTCTCATTGTCAAGAAGTGGTCCAGGTTTCTTTGATGGCTTCGAAGGCCAATCCTCGAAAGGCACATTCCTCCACACACAATTGCCTAGTGGTGTTCGGGTCATTGATTCGTTCTTGTTGACATTGCTTGCATGTTTCTTGTTCAGCTTCAGCATCTGATCTACATTTGGTCTCAAATTTCTTCAAAACATGATGGCAAATTCTTCTCTATCTTTGCCAATTACATACACAATGTTTTGTAACTCGGACATTAGCAATACACCAGAATTGAATGGAAAGGACAACTCTTATTATCTTGTTTTACGCGACTGCTTACCTCCATCTCAATTTTTGTTACTTCTTATCACAACTATACTCAAGCCAGCTTCCCTACAGCAGTAATTAAATAAACTGACAGTATGTATTGGAATGAAGAATAAGCTCCCATTGAGACTTGAACTCATGTCCCTCTATGCAAGAGGGAGATTAGGGTGAAGGCAACTACTGCTCTTGCCATCTGAGTTATGGGAATTCTTGGCAAGCAAGAGTCCAAATCATGAATACAGGCTGCACGAATGAAGTTAAAAGGCTGAAATATAAATATTTACTTCTTATTCAGTTTCAAAAAAACTTTTTTGCTTTTTGAATATTCCCTTCTGACAAGTTATTCATGAGGATTCAATATACAATGTGAGTTTATGCTAAGTTAGCCCCTTGTTTTATGTTCGGCAGTGTTCATGCTTGTTTTTTTGATAATTAGAACGTTTTAGTGATCATTGCCCAACAAAAGTAACAAACTTATTCATTGATGTTGGTCACATGACAGTTTATATTGAGTGACTCACCAAACCAGTTTCTCATCAATTTGGTATCGGTTTTTATCACAATTTTCTAGATTGGTACCCTCTGACCATTTACTCTTAAATTCATGAACTGCTTCAAAACCACTCCTGAACACATTGGAACACTTCAATGAGTAGAATTAAAAGAAATGAATCTCTATTGTGAATTCAATGAAAAAAAGATTCCATTATCTAAAGGTGCAAGGGAAGTAATTTTGAATATGATAAAAATTTGTGGTAGTCATTCCCTAGATTTAACATTTAAATTTTTATATGAATTTAAGAGTTAAAGTATCATGAAGTTGGAAGAAGTAGCTTCCAATGACTTTAATCCACATTCCATATCCTGGGAGCTCATCTTTCATGAACAGCACCTTATCCAATTAAGCTGCAGAAGCTTATGAATAAACAGGGCACAAATCTAGTCATATTGCTATATCCCTTGCATAACTTTTTTTGATTCTTCTCGGGTTCTTGTCAGACTGGGATACAAAACAAACGGATAGGCAGAAATTCATTTATTATCGTTTCAGTCTTTGGCCATCTTCAGCTTTCCAGATTCCTCAAAGGGATCATATGGCTAGAGTCTAGAATAAAAGCAAGGATAAGCTGAGGAAAAAACTTTTCATTTTGCATATGCTTAGTGCCTAATTAACTATTTAGCAAAAGTAGCATATGCTACAAGCCCCGCAATTCCAAGTGCCCCATGCTGAATGCTAACAAGTTATCAATTCTGATTGAGTGATTTTGCACTTACTCTATTACTTTAGTACTACACTGCCTCCAACTTTTAGAAACGACTGGATCTTCAAGGTTAGTGATTTTAACCAATCATCACCTTTAATAAGAGTTATCATCTAAACACTGTAAACATTGGGATAGTTTTGTCTATGTGATACATATACAACACATAAATACAAAGGTATTTGAAACTGAAGTCATGGCCAATGCACAAAGATCAAAATGAAAATAAAGTAATACTATTACTGAAATGTCAGACATATTAGTATCTACTGGCTGTATAGCAGATGAAAAGTTTAATTACTTTTCAAGTAAAAACTGTATTTTGATATTTATGTGTATTTTCCTAATTTTAGGACCGCTTCATAATATATGCTACAGGCTTTGCACCATCTTAATCTCGCCCTGCATGGGCTACGTATTGTGAAGTATTTATTTTGACAGCAAACCCTACAAAATATCCTGAATGGCTGGGAAGACATTTTTATTGACTGCACAGCTGTTTTCATTTCTTTTATTTACTTTTCCTTACTTTTTCCATTTCTTTCTTTCTCTACTTACTTTTATCATGAAGCTTTTTTTTTTTTACCTTTTTCTTTTTTCTTACTTTTGGCCAGTTTTAGATCTACCTGTCCTCTAGCAGCTTATTATAATCATAGCTCATAAGATGGTTTCCGGAACTCATTTTCGCTATCTTGTCTCTTATTTACTCTCTTAACATGTTACCATGGTCTACTTGTTATACCAATTTATCTATCTGCTATACCTACTATTCCCACTTTACTGCATTTGTTCCATCTGTGCACTTGTCTGTCTTGATGCTGTATTCATTAGTTTATCTATTCGAAACCGTCAACTAAAACTATCAACATAGATTTCTTCAATTTTTAAGTGGTTCGGCCTGGCTGGCTATCCATCAACGTATGTGTACATGCAGCACCAATAGAGCTATAGGACTAAAGATCCAAGCATTTACTTCCTAGTATGTCTGGGAAAAACTCAATTGATAACTCCCATTACAGCATGCAACCAGAAGATATTGTTTTGTCATGGTTTCTATTGAATGACTAACCAGACCTCTCTGTCTAGAGGGATGAAAATTTCAACATTTTCTCTTCAATATGTCAAGAAAAAAAGTTTTTCATTTGTTTTTTGAAAATTTCCTCCCAAGAATAAAACTTTCAACTAACAATATTATAAGCTTATGCTACTGAAACCATTTCAAGCACTGGGTAAAGTCGAAAATTCAAAAAAGAAATGGTTCAACCAGAAATTGACCATTGTGAAAAAATGTATTTCCTTGGAGAAATATCATTTAGAATTTATGGCTAAAGAATAGTTACCTTCAAAAAGTATCTCTACTGGACTTAAATGCTCCAATAATTAACTGACAGAAATGGACTACACCTTTTCTAATGTGAAGATCTAGAAAAGGATGTTACGCCCCCAAATGCAGTTAATACAAATTCTTTCCTTTGCACTTTCAATGTATATAGAAGGAGAAGGAAACTGTAGGTGGTAGGAGTTTTTTGGTATGTAAGCATGTCAGTCACTGTCAGTGATGGTCATCGATACAATGAGATGCTCTCACATCCAGGCCCATACCAAGGGAAAAAATGTTTGAGGGGGCCAAGGGGTAACCAATGTAAATGCAGCTGGGGGTTAGGAAGGTGCTTGTTGTAATTTGGACACAAGGATGTCTAATAATTGCATAATTCATTTCAAAATAGTTTATTTTTACTTCATATTTTGTTTTATTCTCATTTCCGTCTGCAAAAAGTTAGAGCGACCCCCGCAACCACCACACGGCACCCCCGACTCACCGCACGACCCGCGTGGCCGGCGTCGTCTCCCCGCCCACGCAACCGCTGATTTCGCCAACGGACCGCTACGGCCCTGTTCCCCGACGCAAAGCGCGAACGGAGCGAACGCTACAGCCCCGTACCGGTTCCTCGCTTCGCGCGGGCACGGCCCGACCGACCCGGTCCTCGGAGCCAATCCTTCTTCCGAAGGTACGGATCCATTTTGCCGACTTCCCTTACCTACATTGATGCCATCGACGAGAGGCTGTACACCTTGGAGACCTGCTGCGGATGGTGGGTACGGACCGGCTCGAGAGCTGCGAAAACCGGACCCGGATTTTCCAGGGCCGCCGAAAGCGCACCGGACGCCGCCCGAGCCGCGGCGCTCTACAGGTACCTTTTCCGTATCTCCGGACGAGCCGATTCCACGGACACGGTCCTTTACGAAGAAGAGAGAACTCTTCCCGGGGCTCCCGGCGACGTCTCCGGGCTCGCTTGCGTCACCGCGGTTTCGCCCGAGAAAGCGACGGGCGCCGCCGAAGCGGCGTCGCCACCCCCGGGCCCTCTCCGAGTCCGGGTTCGGGAATATTAACCCGATTCCCTTTCGACGGGAGGCCGGCCGCTCGCTGATTGATAAATGATAATCATGCCTCAGCCTTTTATTTTTTCAATTTCGGGCTTCAGCTTCACATCATCTTTTTCATTATCCGTTCACGGATCCGGCGCCTTTCGGGAAGACTTTCGCCCGCGTCTTAGGACCGACTGACCCGTGCTCGACCGCCGTTGGCACGGAACCTGGTCACTATGGTTGGCATCTAAAAATTGTTTTTTATGAAATTGAATATAAAACTCTTCAGAATTACTTCTCAAAACTTTTTCTCGACTTTTTATCTCCTAATTTTTCAAAAAAATTCAAGAAAACTGAGATTTTTTTAGTGAAAGTCTAGTTTGGAAATATTTCTTCATTAATGTTTTCTATAATCCTACCACGCCCAAAGAACAGATTACATGGGTTGAGTTAAAAGAAATGAGATTTCAAGACATTTCAAACATCCACTTAGGTCTGGGGTATTTCCTTTCTTCTTTTCCTGTTCACCATCTTGTAAAAATCTACTAATCTCCAGATGCAACTCCTTAACTATTGTAAACTTCATCCATTTTGTTTCATAATACAGGTTGAATATCCCTTATCCATAGCAATTGGGACCAAAAATGTTTCAGATTACAGATTTGGGAGGGATTTTGGAATATTTGCAAATACATAGTGAAATAAACAAACATTTTTTCTTTTTTTATCACATTTTCTCACAGGGGTATCTGCATCCTTTTCTGACATTTTCAACAAAGTCTTTGTGCAGATAAGTGAATTAACAAAAAATACAATGATAAATGCAAGTAGGTCTGGCAGAGACAATAATTTGTTTTGATTAGGACTTTTTTCGTCTTTTACCATTTGAACTCACTGCAGTAGTAAAAGACTACAAGACTGGCTTGTTAATCATTGCTCTAAAGTAGCCATCCTGTCGGTCCATGTAAGTATATGTAAACATACATAATGCCAGCTCTCTTTTTAATCAGTTCTTTGACATTGGATTTTTCTTCAATCAAAAACAAAATTATTTTTCCTCTTCAAGAGCCATGTCAGAACGTAAGCACAAGCAAATTCTCCGTCTTACCACATTGATCATCATGTGGGTCACCAAGGATCACGTCCTTCATTTCAGGGCCAGGTCAATGTCAAAAAATATGCTACTTGCTATCATTATTGTGAAGTTATTTTTCTATCTTTGAATATTTCACTCTTCTTATTCTACAAGCAGTTGACTGAAGAGTAAAAGCTATGGTAGACAGTCTTTTATCCTTGACATGTGACCTTCCCACAATAGATGTAACTTGTAGAGCAAGGGTTGGCAAAATACAGTTGACACACCTAAGGCCTTTTTATAACAGTGGGCTTATAATAGCTGATGATGAACATGATCATCATCAATGTCACCAGTCTCCACCAAATGTTGCCAGTTAAGAACTACTGATTCTTATCTGTTTCAATCATCATCTTTGAGAACTCCAGGTATTTTGATTTCATGGCAATCAGAGCTGAGCAGTGTTGGTTATAAGCCCAGGCCAGTTGGGTAATGTAAACCACATTTCAAACTGCTCATCAAATATTTTTACAATTAGTGCTAGATACATATGATTATTGTACAAGTATATATATATGCATGTAGTGTATATGATATAACAGAACAGAATAAAAGAATGGTGACTGGGCAACCCACTCTTGTTGCATCTTTGGAATAGGCCCTTCAAAATCGAAGGCTCATGTCAACTGACACACCCACTCTACCCACCCCAGCCTAGATCTATAAGGGGTCATCAATTTGAAGCTCTTATCAAAGAGCCATAAGAACAGTGAGAAATAATTTTCTCCAATAAAAAGAGAGTTTTTTCTTCTTCCTCTTGTGTAAGATGAATAAAACCAACAATGATAGATTACCAATTCTCTAGAATAGCATTCCCACCTGAGTTTTTTTTTCATCATCTTCAAGAATTCCAACTGTTCCTGCGAGGTTCTTCAAAGTCTCGATGGATGTTTTGCAGGAGAGTGACAGTGACAGACAGACACAGACAGACACAGAAAGACAGAGAGAATGAAAGAGTCCACAGAGAATTATATTTTGCTTACATTGGCAACAAAGGCAACACCATTAAATGGTCTCTCAGCTTGGAACCTCAATTGAGACAAATTAACTTGCTTTCAGTCAAGACAGGCATCTCCGGGAAGCATGGCTGGAGATTTGGAGGCCCTGGGGGCTTGGCTCCTTGAGGAGCCCCCTCCAACATTTAGTGAAAAATTGTTTTTGGAGAATGTTAATAGAAATGCAGTAGGTGAAGTATTGTTCAGAAAACTTTTGTGCCCTACCTCCATTTAAGGCCAGTAGAGGGTCAAATAGCAACGAAACCATAAACCCATTTGATGACAGCAGTAACGCAACTCCTTTTCCACCCCTATTATTTGACTTACACCAGCAAACGATAAAAATGGAATGGATTAGACAAAGATATTTCTGTAGTCAATGAACAAGACATTTTTAAAATCAAATTAATAAAAAAGGTTTTGTTGATTGAGTACTGAAATGCTTCTGTCAAATTCATTTTATTTTCACTATGATGTCAGCCATCTTTCACCTTGAATATTGCCCATAATCACCCCTCAGTTATCATGGCTCAGTTATAACCCCAACATCCTTTTCATTTTTGTATCGAGTTTACTTATCAATATATCAGGAGAGAGAGATTCTGTGATTATGTTCAATTTGTTTGTGAGTCTTTGAAGTTAGAATTTTAAAAAATCAAGTGTGAGCACTGCAGGACACTAACTAAGGGACCAAATTTGAATAAACATACCATGTAAATTAGCCCCCAATCCCCCCCCAAAACTGGGGGGGGGTCAAAAAACAAAAATAGTTTTTTTCTAGCTTTAATAAGAAGTAAATGTTCAAATTTCCAGCCCTTCAGCTCCACTTATCTATACGAGTTTATTCATATTTATTCCCCCATATGTACCCCTCCCAACCCATATGTACCTCTACATTCACCACAAATTTGATTTATACAGATATAATAATTGTATTTCACAAGATAGATTTCTATTCAGGCTTAGACCTCTTTAGATATATATATATATAGATGTATATATTTATATGCATACATGCATGCATGCATATATATGTGTATATGTGTATATATTTATTGCACATATATATGTATATATCCTTATGCATATAAATTTGGTTTTCTATAATTATGTTTGTGTGGTCAAATAATTTAAATGGAAATTTTCAAATCCTTCATAACCATAGCCATATTTGTATGTACAACCTGCCTGCTAATAGCTGGGCGCTCAAACCATTAAGCCTGGAAAGCATCCTTATGAATGAGGGGAAATTAAGTTGTAGTAGCATCTTTTCATTATAATCTGTATTTAAATTCCTATGATATAGAAAAGGCATACCCACTGTCAGAAATGGACATGACTATGGATTTAAAACTTAGTAAAACTCATGAAAAACGATTAAAACATTTTTTGTGAAATAAATATGCATAACAAATGGTGTAATCCTGTTTTTTATGCTACATTTAAACTTTTGGTTCTTTCTTTTGTGCTTTCTTCTTTTCATTTACAAAAGTAAGTGGAAATTTTGAAAAATCTATCCAAATTAAAACAAATCCTCTTGAATAAATATATTTGTCTGATTGGTCGCAAATTTAAAAAATTTGAGAAGTCCTGCTGTAATCTTCTATTTCCTATTCTTGATTGTTATTTACCTTCATCTTGATTTTTTAGTTGATTTTTGGTCAGGATTTCTGTTACCAGTAGAAGCAAAAAACAAATCAAAAATTTATTTTCCAAAAAATTTGTTGTGCTTCCAATCAGTAATACCCCTGTTACCTATTGATAAGTGTCAGTTATCAGGGGAAAAAAATAATTTGGGTTCAGGAGTGCTATTTATGATGTAACTATAATGCTTAACTGGAAACTTTCTTTCCATCTATCATACAGCTGTCCAAAATCATTTTTCAAAAAACATAGAAATTCATTTAAACATAATTAAAACTGAAGAAAATGCCAAAAATGATTTATTCCACATCGGAAGTAGCCTAAATACTTCAAAATTAAACACAGTACTTGCAGAGAAAAGGATAAGTAAACTTTTAGAAAAACTTTGGTGACAAGTAACTTAATTTGTACCAGAGTTAAAAACTGTGAGCAATGAGAATAGGTTGAAAAAGTTAGTGTTGACAATGTTAGAAGAAAGGAGTAATCGGGGAGATTTGATACAAAAATTTAAGATTATGTGTGGTACTTACATAGTAGATCCTAAGGTATTTTTTACTAAAAAAAGAGTACACGAGACAGAGAGGCCATGTATATAGAGGGAATGAAAAGGAGTAGATTGAAAATCAGAAAAAAAAATTTTAGCTATAGAGTGGTGGGTCAGTGGAATAAATTACTGGAACATGTAGTGCTATCTAAAAATATAAATGACTTCAAAAGGAAATATGATATTCATTTCCCCACCACTAACATTGATGCTTAATGACTCAGATATTGTGAAAGTATGATTATTTGATATCTTCTTCAATATAAAAAAATTGTACACTTTACTTTCCTTCACAATAAAATAAATGTTTTTTTGTACAAATGATATGAAATACGGGACCAAAGCAACAAAGTGAATACACTAACCCCTGAAAAAATCAAATTTTATCTTCTTCCATAACAGGCACTTTTTAGAACAAAACAAAGGCCTTTTGGATTGGAAATACCAAAAATATCTTCTAAAAAAATTTCATACAATTTCTATTTCATTGACTAGACAATGCAGATCAGGAGTGAAGAATAAGCTCACAGTTTAAATAATCCATTTGTTGTGTTGTGTACTAAGAAGTATACTAAAGAACATACTTACCACAGTTATCAAATGCGGAGTGATTTTTCTTCAGGCAATACCAGGTATCCCTGCTAGTGTATGTATATGTATGTATATATATATATATATATATATATATATTATTGTGTCATCCACAGACAGCTGTTTCGATGTATTACATCTCTTCAGTTTGGCTATAGACTTTCTATTATTCCATTCAGTACTGAGGAGCAGGATTGAAACCTTCGCTTCGGAACTGGATGGTCAGTAGGGCTGAATTTAAGCGATATACTTATTTACGCAGAAATTCCCCATTTACCACAATGCTCTATTCCTGTGGAAGAGCATTGCATAAGCTTACAAAGAGTGCTCAACCCTGAATAGAGAGAGAGAGAGAGAGAGGTGGGTCTAAAAATTGTATGCACACATTGAATACTTATTACAACAATGTCAATTAAGATACATCCAAGATCTATAATTAAAATTAACAATGACAGATGTAATATTTTGAGCTATCATATGGATTCAAATTGATAGTTATTATTTTCCTATGGTTACACTTTAAAATGTAATGGATGCTATCTTTTGAGATGTCCATCTCATGATTACTCTTTATCCTCCTGTGGGGTATGTGTAGGTGCATGGACTTTCAAACAACCCTTGTGGATTTCTTGAACACTTCCTTCTTCTTCGAAATTATCTCCTATGGGAGCATTGGTGAACCCCATTGGCAGATCTATTTAAAACTTCCCTCTAAAGCATCTTTGAATATCCATTTCTCAAAGATTAGTATACTTTCAGCCATTATTTATAATTGGTTGCACCTGAAAAAGAAGGAATATGTATATATATATATTCATATATGTATATACATAAATATATATATATATATATATATATGTGTGTGTGTGTGTGTGTGTGTGTGTATATATATATATATATATATATATGTTTATACATGTATATATATATATATATATATATATATATATATATATATATATATATATATTGTGAGAATCATATATATGTTAAAAACTGTCACCTGAAACTTTCCCCAAAACTGTCGATAAAGGTTTCTTCACTTTTCAAGTTGGTCTGGTCAGCTATATATGTATCATGTGTACAGGCTGCACCAGTTACTCCTTATTATGTCTAGAAAAAAAGTTTGTTTTGTCTCCCATTTTTCCCCTCCTGAATACGTTTTTAGTAAGGGGTTCAATTTGGAATGCAATTTCATACTAAACTGATCGTCAATTTGTGTCCACTTTTTTTTAGAAAATTCAGTCATTTTTAGTGACCACTGCCCAACAAAATGTGAGAGAAGCAACTTGATTATCTTTTCTTCCAATGTTTTAATTGATCATACTGCCAAAAGAGATTGGTCAAGTGATGGTTTCTTCTGAGTAACTAACTCGACATATATATATATATATATATATATATATATATATATATATATATATATTGTGAGAAATAGGTCTTTGTATGTATGTGTATAGATTGATGTGTCTCTGCTGTACATAGACATATGTTGGTGTTTCTTAAATGATGTCTGCAGATGAAAAAGGCAAATGACAAATAAATGAGTTTGCAGCCAGCCTTCCTGTTTATTCAACATTTTTTTTCTCTCCAAAATTTCTCTCTTTGATCTTTGCAAATGGTTTTCATTCCTGTAGCACAGAATCAGAGTCAAACAAATGATCCACCCAAAAAATTCTAATGTCACACTACCTAAATCAGTGGTTTTAACAGGGTATCCAAGTGGGGTATGCAGCCAGTGCCTGGAGAGCCAATTTGTGGCTTGAGAGTTTCTTGGGTAGAGTCGATGCAATATGTTTATTGATGAAATAGGCTGATTCTACCATTTACCGGTGAGTGAATGTAATGTGGCATTCCAAAAGGATTAAAACAGATGAAAACAGGATGGCAAAAGAATGAAGATGTTTTTGCAGAGTTTATAGTGGGGAGTAGCTTATCATCGCCTTACAAAATTCCACTCTGAGGCTTTCATTTTGAAACTTTGAAAACACGAGGACCACTTTCATAAAGCAAATATTCTAGCAGACACCAATTTTTGATATTTTTCTTTTTATACTATAATTAATGAACTATAATGACTAGCAACTTTTGAACATCAAAAATCCTTTTTTATTTTAACTGAATTATATTAATTTAATTTCTAATGCATAGTATAGGTCTGTGTATAATAAGTGTGTGCCGTAAAATTTGCAATGAAAGGTTCAGTATTAGACGTGTCAGTTCTCATGACATGTTCAACATTGATTTGATTTTGGTTTATTTTTTATGTACAGTGACAAAGAAAAGCCCGCTGGCAAAGGTGAGACAATTTTTAAAGGGCGTTAGTATTTAGTATTTTAGTATTTCTCAATGATAACCAAAAATCAGAAGGACTGAATTCCTTTGAAAACAGAAACAATCCTGATTTAAATTAATATTGTTAATTTGAATTTTGAATTGACAGACCTCCAAGAGTCGGAAGATTACAGTTTCAAAACCACTGACCTAAATCAATCAGGCATAGATTCAGAAGGAGGGGGAGGTCACAACCCCTGCTGCTCAGCAGAGCACAATTACAAAAGGATTTTTAAATATTTAGATAAAGAAATTTTATAAAGAAAAAACTCAAATAATCCCAAGTAATCATAAATCAACCTTGAATACAAAAAGTTATCATATCCATTGTCTAATTAGATGAGTGGAGTAAAAAAAATGAAGCACTACCCCCTTTCCTGGATCCATCCCCACATGTGTGTTTTCTGCTCCTATATTGATTTTATTTACATGATTCTAAAAAAATTGAAATGTACTGTTCACAAATTAATCCCTGCGGAAAAATTCACTAATGTATATGAATTCCTATGAGATGATATTTTTTTAGAACAGAAACTACTGAACTCGTTTAAGGGTTATCATTAAATATATGCCCCCCCACACACACACACACTAAACATGGAAATATATGCTTTTTGCCCTCATGAGCAAGAATATGAAAGACTACCCTAAATCCAGATACTCACTCAGTGTTTTAAACAAGATTAATGTTACAGTAAGAAATTGAAGGATAAGTCTCTTCATCGTATAAATTACCACCCTGTGGTGTTGTACATATTTTAAATTAAATTACCACCCTGTGGTGTTGTACATATTTTACTTTAAAACCTAGGTCCATTGAGTATGCATTATTATTTGGGTGAGAGTAACCACAAATTCCACAATTTGGGGTTTCTTTTATGGAAGGGGAAATCACATGTAAATTTTGTACACATATGAAGCCTATTTGAGTTCCTACTAGAATTGTTTTAGGCACTTGGTGTAATCAAAAGTTTGTTTTTTTTAAAAGTGGTTCAACAGAAAATTTGTGAAATTGGTTGGATGAATCAGACTTTTAGTATTATATCCAGCTTGATGGAAATCAGATCATTATATTCAGGATGAGAGTAACCGCAGACCTCACGATTTTTTTTCACAAAAAGAGAAACCAGATATGAATTTTGCACACATATACAGCTTTTTGGGAGGCATGCTGGAACCATTTCAGGCATTCAGTAAAATCAGAACTTCAAAGAGAAATGGTTCCACTGAAAATCAACCATTTTAAAATGATATGACGAATGATTAATGTTCATAAAATACACAAATAAAAATATCATTAAAAGTACATAAAAAGTCACTCTGCTGCAAAATGATTATTTCTTAAGAGTAAATGTTTAAAGAATAGGTCTAGTTAGTCACTCAAGAAAAACCATCACGTAACTAATGTTTTTTGACAACATGCCATATTGGAGGATGATCAATGAATTAGTTACTTCTCTCTTGTATTGTTGGAATGTGATCACTAAAAAGTCTGAATTTTCAAAAAACAAGCATGAATGATGACAGGCATAAACTGAGGGACTAATTCAGCATAAACTTATTGTAAATTGAATCCCACACTGAAATCTTATTTGGGGGGGAATTTTCAAAAAACAAAAGAAAGAATTTTTAGATATAATATAGAGTAAATGTTTAAGTTTCCAGCCCTTTAGTTTCATTGGTGCAGCCAGTGCGTGTAACAGTTACATACATAGCCAGCCAGCCAGCCAGCCAGCCAGCCAGCCAGCCAGAATCACTTGAAAACAGATGATAGCTATGTTGACCATATTGACAGTTCTAGTAGACAGTTTCTATAATCATTAAAAGCCCATAAAAAGTCAGACAGCGTCAAAACAATCATTTCTAAAGAGTAAATATTTAAAGAATAGCATAAAAGATATGAAAATATTTAAAAGAAAACCCAAATAGAAAACAATTTGCTGGAATAAAAGTTAATGTGCTGGAGTTGCCATAAATGCCTCCTCATTAAAATAGATTAAAAACCTCTACTTTTTTTACCTAATTTATTGTATAACAGCCTGTGAAGTTGAAAAAAACAAAATGAATGTTGGAACTTTGATTACTTTTCTTGTATTTTGTAAGACAATTTTTCCATTGCTGGTGTGTGAAATATAGAGAAGAAGGCTATTTTTCCCTTCAAACTCTGCTTTTAGGACCATGACAGTGATATTCATCTGTAGTTTATAAAATTAGAAATGTGAATATTTGTCTGTTATCCAATTGAAAATAAGTAGATCAATGTCCTGGTTACAAAAGCAAAGTTTGAAGGGAATACTTGATATTTTCCATACTTTTTAGACATAATCAATCAGAAATTAGAACTTATTTCCCAGGATTAAAAACAAAGTGAAAAAAAGTTGCACAGTGTGATCAGTGATCAAAAAAAGAATCAAACAAAATATTTGTCCTGAACCCCATCAAACCCAAACCTGTATTTGGTTTGGTTACCTCTTGGCCCCCAACATTTTGGTATACCCCTGGCCCCCTAAAGTATTTTTTCTTGGTATAGGCTTGGGTATACAGTGAAGCTGGGTTTCAGGAACCATTTATGTGTTAATGACTTTATTTGAAGACATTGTAAATACAAAAAAAATGGAATTTAGTAAGTTGATATATGCATACACACAGACTCCCATTTCCATCACTGATAATAATAACAAAGGGGAATTAACTTTCTGCTGGCTATGTCTGTTTGTATACATGTATGTCTTTTATGAACAGTTGATACCGGTGGAGCAAGATGGATGAAAATCTAAACATCTACTTCTTATCATGTCTGGAAAGAAATCAGTTTGTTTTATGAAAATTCCCTACAAAATAAGTGTTTTAGTGGAGGGGGGGGGGGGGGTCAATTCATAATGTAAGATTATGCAAAATTGGTCCCTTAGTTTATTTCTGGCTGCATTCATGCTTGAAAATTCAGACATTTTAGTGATCATTGCCTAACAAATGGTGAAAGAAATAACTTATTCATTGATCATCTACATTTCCATTTTTTTAATTGATCACCCATAAAAGGCATGCTGCCATAAGACGTTGATCACATGACATTTTCTATTGAGTGACTAATCAGACCTGCTTATTTATTTATTCATATGATTCCCAGCTAATTAAGCAGTCATAACTGGAACCATTTTTTTTCACTTCCTTTCTTTTTAGACTTGGATTATTTTGTCTCGCTGTGCCTTCGCAATGGCACTATCCAACCTGAAAGACATTAGCAGAAACATCAGAGAAATAAGTTTCTCTTACGATCCCAGAATCACAAAAATCATTCCCTTCTCTATCTTCCTCAAAAGCCAGATGTTGGTTCAGGTGCCCTTAGCAAGTTGGTTGCCTTAGAACAACATCAAGAAATCTATATATCAAATAAAATCATCTGGATTTTGACCAAGAATAAGTATGTGAAGCAAACTTGTTCTTACCAGAAAGTTAGCAAATATTATTGGCTCAAGGCCACTTTTAGTGAGCTAGTAAATGAACTCATTACCAATAGCTTGCAAGATTAATACATGGATTTATCATTATATAGCCATAGCTCCTTGCAAATTATAGGAAAGAAAGTCCAGTTGCTTTTTTTTGTCGAGACAAAAGAATTAATTCTTTCCCAGTGATATCATTTTCAATCAAGATAATATTTTCCTTCATTTTGGATGACAAAATCCCATCCAATAAGGATGTTATTATTGCCACCAACATGAGACACCTCTACGTCATATTTAATGTTTTCATAATTGGTGAACTGTTTCCTGCCCAGGAAACATTGTAAATATCTGAATAGGTGATAGAGCAAGGTTTGGAGACTAGGAAGGTTTAGGCAAAATGTCCGTATTCAGAGCCAGAATCTTTTCCTGTGTGCATCTTGCAACATTTGGCTTTGAGTAAACATCTTCCTGACAGACCAGTGAAGCTTGCAACTGGAGCACTGCTTCTAATTGATGACAATATCTCTCAGCATTGACTGTCTCATAATGATTTAAGACTTCATATCCCACCAATCACAGGGCATTACCTTCTTAGATTGCAGTCTTGGTTTTGATATAGGCATAGGCTTTTCCTTGGGTCATAACAATTGTCTCTTTTGCTAAATATGATTATAAAAGATAAACTTTGCATCACTGGTAAAGATCCCCCCCAGAAATGTCTTGAACTTAATGATTCTTTAGAGAATCGATCAAATTATGTGGAACCCATTAACCAAATTTTCACACATTACAAAGCCAATGGAGGTGGTTTATAATTATTGTATGGTTAGTATTGAACTCATGCACCATTTCTCATGCTATCAGTTCAAGATTTTCTTCAAATATTATCATGAGAATTTGATGGCCAATTAAAGTCTGTTGTCTATGATGAGGGGAGTTTTTGAGAGGAAAATTTCCTAACCAAAATTGAATAAAACATCGTTCGCACGTCCTGATACTTGAGGCTCTATTTCCATAGATTGTTCTGATATTTATTGCCTCCTCTGAGATTGATGAGCCTTTTTTAATTCGTAGAGCATGCAGTGTCTAAAATGTCTCATCTATGACCATTTCAGGAGGTTAAAACAATTCAAATTTTCTTCAGTAGGGCATTAAATATTTATGGGAGAAAAGAGAAATGATCAGAGCACAGGAATTTTGGTTAGTTTTGCCTGATATAATCAAAAAATAACCTCAAAGTTATTATAACAAAAATGCAACAGTACTTCATTTCCCACTTAATATCAATATCAAATATTTAACTATCCTGTTAAGCTGAATTAGACAATTGTCAAAATTAGATAAACTCTCAAATTTATATGAATAAATTCAAATTCTGATATCAAGGGAGTTAACTATAGACTGAGGTTACCTCCTTTTGTCTATTTTTTTTTTTTTCAATTTCTATTCATAGAAGAGTTCCACAATCAATAGGAGCAGTTTCTAGGGTTCATGAATATGACAGTTGAAATTTGGTCAGCTTATCTGTTAATTTTGGTGTAGATGATGTTATTTGATGGAAAAAGTTATTGAGAATCTTCTTCCTTGTATTGTTTGTAAAAAGATAAACTATTCAATTTAAATGATCATCATATCAAGTTTTCATTTTTTTGCTTCCATCTTGATTTCTTTTTATTGCAAGTTTTTATGACCTTATTAGAAACTGTGAATCAAAACTGTCTCCAAAAGGGTCAACATAGGGTTCTTTTAATTTTCAAGATCACTTCCCAACAAAAGATGAGAGAAGTAATATTCATTGATCACCACCTTTTCCAATTTTTCTAATTGATTATCTCCAACATGACATGCTGCCAAAAGATGTTGTTTGCATGATTTCCATTGAGTGACTAACCAGACCAATTTGAAGGGAAAAAGTATTTAGGAATCTTCTTAGCGTTGTTGGTAACTAGATAATAAACTGTTCAATTCAAGCTTGTTTATTCCTGTAGACTCCCAGGGCAACTTAGGGCCATTTCTGTGGTTTCAGTAGCAAGAATTTTGTAATCGGGTAGAGTTGCTAACCCCTTAATCAACTCTCCTCCTTCTCAACCAGGTTAGGGACCAGCCATAGCAACTGCCAAGCAATAGTTTTTTTCATTCTGGCTCTCCCCTCCGTGTGCAGACAGAGCACAATACAATTTTTTAAATATCCAAATAAAGAAATCTTATAAATGAAAACCCAAATAATCCCAAGTAATCAAAATTAACCTTATAAGCAAAGATTTATTTTATCCATTGCCTAATTACAGATGGAGTAAAAAAATTCAAATTGTATTCCCCCCCCCCACTACCCACTCAAAATCCTGGAGTCGCCCTTGAGTAGATATGCATTTTTGATGCTGTTTCTTACCTTCATCAATCAGATTTCAACAAGCCTTACATTTTTTGTTCATACAAGTGAGAAGCATCACAACATCTGTCTGTCTGTCCGTCATTCCATAGAAATCACCTATACATCATCACCATCATCATCATCCTTTTAGCATCTGTCATTGAACATAAACCATCCCCAAGGTTCACCAGGCCTCTCCATCATGGGCATCGCGGAGCCAGTATTTTCTGAATATATCTAGCTTGTCACACCATCGCACTTTCTGTCAGCTACAATTTCACTTATGATCTGTGTGGATTCACATTGTGAGTTGTGATGTCCAGTAGTTGTCTGCCATCTGGCAATATGTCCAGCCCATTGCCATTTGAATCTTTTAATGATTACTATGGTATCTCGGACTATTGTTTCTCCTCTAATATACTGTGTTGTCTTATTTTTTCTCTATATGAGGTTGAACATGATTCTCTCACGTGCACATTGCATGATTCTCAGTTTGAGGGTCTTTTGGTAAGATTTCATATTTCAGCTCCATAGGTGACTATCAGTAGGGTACATGGGTTGTATACCCTTCATTTTAAAACTAGTGAAGTTTGTGTGTTCTTGAAAGTTGAGCTTGCTCTATCGAAAGCTTGCCAACCTAGTATGATTCTTTGCTTGATTTCTTCTTCTTTTGATGACTTCATGGAGATTCACAGTCCTAGGTAGATGTAGTGGTCCATTTTCTCCAGCACTGTGTTTCTGATTTCCATTGTTGTGTCTTTGTCCGCAATATGTTTGTTGCACATGACTTTTGTTTTGCTGAAGTTCATATGGAGGCCTATGTTCATGCTTGCTTCATTCAGTTTGTCTAGCATTATTTGGAAATCTTGGAGGTTCTCAGCAAAGAGGACGATGTTGTCAGTAAATCTGAGGTTGCTTAAGTATTCACCATCCATTCTGATTCCTTTCATTGCCCAACCCAATTCGGCATGCATGGTCAATGGATAAAATACAAGCTTATAAAGTGAAAGGTTTCGAGAACTGGAACCTTAACTAACTGCAAGTCACAAGAGAAGAAAATTTATGCACATAATTTTTTTTTCAATTTACAACCTCTGCCTGCCTCAACAATGGCACTGGGTAAAGCCTATGGAGACCCTAGTTGACAGAATTGTCCTCATTAATGTAGTCAAAAAGAGAAAGCAGAGCAAAATATGTTTGGTATTAGCTTGGCTGCAGGAGCTGCCAGAGGGGCGTCAAAGTTGGCATCCACTTCATGGCGGCTCAACTACTTGGTTTTAGGATCAAAATTGTCTAGAGATCCTAATCTACCCTGCTTTTTTACCCATAGCTAGGAGTAGAAGAGATGGATTCAGGCCTTTCCCATGGGCATCAGTATAAAGTAAATGTAAACAGCCTTAACCTAAATTTGGCTCACTATTTCCATTGTCTAACTTGTTAACCACCGTGCCACTTGCAACTAAAAATTATTTGCTCTTGTTATAAAACCAACCAATTAGAAACCATCGACCAAAATTGTCAAATTTGGTATCTTTAGTCTTCAGGTTGGTCCAACTGGCTGGTTAAGTGTTAATCATGTGTATAGGCCATACAATTGGAGCTAGAAGGCTGAAACTTCCAATATTTACTCCTTATCCTGTCATCAAAAATGTTTTTTGTTGTTTTTTGAAAACTCCCCCCCCCCTGAATAGGTACTTAGTGGAGGTTTTTGATTGGCTGTAAGTTTCATGCTAAATTGATCGCCAGTTTGTGAAAGCATTCATGCTTGGTTTTTGAAAATCCAGACTTTCTTAGTGATCACTGCCCAAGAAAAGGTGAGAGATCACCTCCTTTTAAAATTTTATTAAATTATCACCCCTCACTCTGTATGCTGCCAAAAGATGCTGGTCACATGGTAGTTTCCATAAAGGGACTAACCAGACCTGTTTTTATTCTACTTAGCTAGGCTAAGACTAAAACATTCCGAGCCCAAAAAAGATTTATGAATGAAGAATCAGTTACAATGCAGATGGATAATTTTGATTCCAAACAAGGAAAGTCCAACCCCTCATCCAGCATTGTGAGAAGTGGGCACCTAACAAAGTGAAGAATATGTTCCTGGAATATAGAATTAATAGAGCTCCTAAAAACCTGAATATCAAACAAGAGTTGATAAATGATATAGGTAGCAATAAGTATAGTTTTTTTGCTAGATAAATCCAATGAGATTTCAGTAATGAAATTACTTGGAGTGTCCATGATTTATTACAGTAAAATTTACAATACAGTCGTGTTGACATATTTTGGACTTGTTAAACTTGAAAAATATGATGCTGATAGCATTGTAAAGAGAGTAATAAAACTATTAATTTTTAAAAAGTTGCACTTGGAGTAGGAACTGAAAATACCAGATGTAGGTTTGGAATTATTAATAGTGTTCATGTGACGCTAAAAGAAGACAGTCCATCCATCATTTTAATTAGGTGCATATGCAATTCCTTACTTTTAACAATTTCTCACACATCTTCAGAATGTTCCCCAAGAAACCAAGAGTTTTTTTATTGCAGAAACTCACAAATAGTTTCCAAATTCATCACTTAACCAAAATGAATACAGAAATTTGTATGAAGCTCTCAATGATGGTTCAAGTCCATTAAAAATTCCTGCCAATTGCAAAACAAGATCACTGTCTGTTCAACCAGCAGTCGACAGGATCATAAAATAATAAATAGAATTTAAAACTCATTTTGAGTTAACAAGACAAGAACAGAGATGGTGCATGACTGAAATTCTTTTTGACATTTACTGTGATGAAAAAAATCTTGCATTTCCTCTCTTCCTGCTACCTATTCTCATCAAAATGTAAAGAGAAAAACATTATTTCAATCAAAAAATATTGAAAAGGTCAACTTGCTGGATGATCTAATTCTACTTACTGAAACTATTGGAAATAAAATAATGATTCAAACATACAAGTATTCAAGTAAATAGGGACACTGGCGGCATATGATAGATCTTTTCAAGATGAAGTTTTTCACGATATGACCCATCCACTGCTGAAGCTGAAGTTAATGATTACAATGATTTTTTGTTTGGTTCAATTTGAAAAATATAAGTTGTGTTCAATATACTAGGTAGATAAAAATTCACTCCCTATTAGAAATTATGTGTAACTTTTCATATCTGTGAATTTTTACACTGTTATTAACCAGGGAATAAAAAAAATTCCAATAAGGAGTTTCTTATCACCCACCCAGTATTCAAAAAGTGATCTTTATTATTATATATAAGCAACATCATAGTAGCAAGAGTTGACAGTGAAGATTTTGTTACATCAGCAAACAATGTTGGAGAGGAATATCTACTCAGTCCTGTCCATCTTTCCACTTGTCCACACAATATCTCCAAGAGTAAATCAATGAATTTCAATGAAATCCCATAGAATTAGGCAGTTGCAATTTTTGATAAAGTATGGAGCTATCCCTCTTTGATTTTTCTATGATTTGTCTCTCTTAGATTTGAAGATACACAAAGAATTTAATTAGGAAACCTAATTGACCTGACCCTAATTTGACTTTGAGGGACCTCAGTGGTCAGCACCGCCAATCCTATGTTAAGCCTGGGGTCAAGTTAGTCTTACCAGCAGATTTACAGGTCTTAGCATTCAGCCAATTGGCCAGCAGTAAAAAAAGAAGTTACAACAAAAACTTAGCATCTTTATCGTATATATATATATGTATATATATATATATATATATAAATATATATATATGCATATACAATCTATGGTAACCATTGTTGCCCACAGAAGAAAGTAATCAAAACTAAAAGGTCATGCAGTAAATTCTAACATTGAGTTTCTTAAAGTAGAGATTAAAACCCTTCAGGTGAGTCAAAAATGCCCAAATTGACCTTATCTTCAATTGATCTTTATAAATAACCAGAGGTCAGTGACACATACTGTATGTTTATCCTGGGGTCAAGTTACCCATGTACATAAATTCAGGGTCCATAGGACGCAGTTGTCTCAGTTAGATTAAAAAATAACAAAATTTACCTTTTGGGGAAAATGCAAAAACCCAACCTTGAATTGATCATAAGAGGTCATCGGAGATGAGCACCACCTATCCTATGCTCATCATCATCAGGTCAAGTTTCAGTTGTATACAAATTGCAGGATATAGGATGCACCTGTCTTTGAAAATGATTGCCAAAATTGGCCTGACCTTAAATTCACCTTTTGAGGTCATTAAAAGTTAACATCACCTGTTCTACATAAATGCATGTAAGGACAGCATGAGTTACACTTTGATTTATTGATTTTATTCCGAAAATTGTTTCTTCGGTTATAAAAATGTTCAATCAAGATGGTGAAATTAGTAAGATTTTTGACAATTTAATAAAGCCCTGACTAAACATCCTGATTCCTTGAAAACTCATCAGTTTGACCATAATGAAATGATAACGAAAAACAAACAATATCTCAACGAGAGAATAAAAATAGAATAACTGAGTAATGTATATTAAATCAAATATTTCTGCATTAATGTTAGAGGAATTAGGGAGCCAAAATAGATGGATTCAGTCTTTGTCAGTGTTAAAGATCATTGTATTGACTAGAACCAGGGAAAGGGGAGAATATTTAGCTCTGGTCCACTTATTTAGCTGATGGGTAGTTGGGTGGAATGGGAGATTCGACACAGAATGCTGAGTAACAAATAGTCCAAGTATAATAATAGAATAGCCAATTGAGGTGTTACTATTAGCTAGCATGTAGTTTGATTTCATCTCAACCATATATATGAAGCTAATTTATCTGATAATTCAAACACGAAAATGTTGATGAAAGTAAGATGGTGTATGGCATGGAAAGATCAACTCTAAGGTTAGTGAAAAATATTTGTCAAATTTTTTGGATTGAATATATTGGTAGAAAATCTACTCAAAGGAGTTTTAATGGGTAATTAGTGTTCTTAGAGATGATATTACAAGTTGGTTTGCATGCAGTCTGAGATCAAAATTGACCCAATGGATTTAATATTCCCATGGATGAACACTCAATAGAAATAACACTAAAAATGACTCTTGTCTGTTGTTATACTTATTGATCACTGGAAATCAAATACATTTTTTGGGTAACCTACAAAAGTAAGCCCTGTGTTCCAAAAAAATCAAATGAAGTGTAGTATAACAGAATATCCTTATACAATACATTATGATAATACCCTATATAAAATAACAAACCATGTTGAATGACATAAAATATGTATTGAAATCATAGTTGAAAGGTAAATGGTGTTTGATCAACACTGCTGAGGAGCCATGTTGATAAAACTGTTTTGTTTTTAAATACCCAAAATGGTTATATGGTAAGCAACTTATGATCTCCAATAAAAAAAACATTTACACATCATACCAAAATATCAAAGTGTATGAAAATAATAAAAACAATGATTAAAATTACATAAATCACGTGAACAGATATTGAGAAATAAATGACTGAAATGACACAAAAAATGTTTGAAAATTTCTCTTTTTATATATTTAGTGTGTAAAGCTCCAGTATATATATATATATATATATATATATATATATATATATATATATATATATATATATATATATATATATATACTGGAGGCTGTTATGCATTTGGTAAGAATATCCAATCATGTTTCTGTGGAATTCAAGCATTTTCTTTACATTCTCTGACTTGAAGATTTTATTGTTCACTACTTCAAAGCTGTTGTTAGCGTTGATAAATGTTTACATCCTATTAATTTCATCTGAGGTTCTAAAAAGTGACTGAATCTGTTGAAGGGGAAAAGTCAACCTTTAGAGAGAGAGAAACAAACAGAAAAATTCACACTGATCATTGTATTAATAGATACATGTGAACAAACAGAATGAAATGCAGTTCAAAATATCTACTTCTTAGATTCATCAGTTGTAACCATTGTGGAACTCTTCAAGAAATAAGTTAAAAAAATGGAACTATTTTGTGAAAAAATTTTAAAATTACCAAAAAGTTCAAGGGAAGTAACTTTAATCAAGAGTAATCCCCTTGAATTTTTTTTTTTTACAACAGAAGAATGAATTCAAGAGTTATATCTTAGAAGGCAAGGAATCTCAAACTTTAATTCTATCGTCAAATTTGACAAATCTGACATTTTTTAAAAGCATTTGGCCATGAAAGTTTTGATTTGGCCATATTTATACTTTTTGCCTTTTTTTCATGAGTAATTCTTTGTGCTTTCCTTCCATGAGACTTTCATTTCCTCCGGAAAAATTTACTTAAAATTTTTAAAAGGTTTTGCGGAGAGTTCTATTTACAATGTAATTGCAATGTTCAAGTAGACCTTCACTTTCTGCCATTTGTACTGAATGAACAATTTGATTTTGTTACAATAATATTTTTTGATCAATCCTTTTTTTTTGGCTTATACTGCAGTACTCCACTCTTTAATAAATGATTAGGCCATTTGGCCATTCTTTGGCCATTTTTTGCGTGTTTTAGGCCAGAAGTATCGCAACCCCCCATTGCAATGTTCAACAAACAATTTCACATGTGGCCATTTTTGGCCATTTGTTGCATGTTTGGGGCCAGAAATGACTTTAACTATCTGGCAACCTTGTGCAGGGAGCCACGCGGGCAGACATTATTGTCAGGCATGTGTGAAAGGGTACTGCTGACAGAGTCTATCAAAGTCTTGGCAGGGTAACATTCTCAGAGGAACTGGAATGTGGGAGGGAGGAAACATGGGCATCAGGTAGCCAAGAAAGCATACCAACAATGTTGGCGGCAACAAACAACACGCTTAAAGTGGTGATGGATCCATGAGCAAAGCTGCCAACCATTTTTACATGCCTCGAAGATATTCGACTTTTAGTGTTTTTGCTTTTTGGCATCACTTTTCCCCCCAAAATTTCTTTTTCTTTCTCTTCAATTTATATACAAACACACACACACACACACACACACACACACACACACACACACACAAGCAAACAAACACTCACACATATATAATATGAACATATATATATATATAAACATACACCGTTAAAAGTAACAAACTAACTCTGTATAATTTTTTTGTTAATTTTCTAGTTTGCATACAAACCTTTTATTGAAGCCATCTTAAGTTGATGGTTCGAGATCTTTCGACTATCATTGGTCATCATCAAGAAAGTGTGATAGTGGTATTTAAAGAGTTATTAGTATTATTTTTACATGCCCACACATATGTGTGCAGTCAAATATAGTGGAACGTACATTTATATCTGCAGCAGCAGCAGCCATTATAAGTTTACTGCTGGATAAAGGCCTTTCCCATCTCTTTCCATATTGACCATAATTGCATTATCCTCTTGCTCTGTCTGCTGTCCTTTATTCTTACTAAGTGTTCAGCACATCTCCATTTTTGTCACTTGATTATTTGTATAATATCCTTCACTCTGATCCACCCTTTGTGTACATATTTCTATTTTGAGCATGTGTATTTCATTCTTTTTGTACTCACATACACACATACACATATACCCATTTATGTCCTCATGTGTGTGTGTGCACATATAAGAATACAATACTGAGTGCATTCACTACTATACTAACAGCTCTCATCATCTGTCAGAAACTATGATCATGCTGTTTTGGGATTGGGCGAGTATATCTGGGTACACATACATATATGCACACAAATCCAATTTTGCTTTTAGGCCCCATAAAGGTTTGAGCCAGCCTTGCATAAAGAGGAACACTTGTCCTGGGGTTTTTGCTCAAAGAAAAAAGTCATTTTTGGACAAGATAGTCACTGGCATTGAAAAAAGAATCAATTACAAGGACCCAAAATAAGGAAAATTATGTCTGAATCCAGGACAGTCTTCAACAACACAGTCTAAATGGAATTACTGGTATTGGGTTGCTTTGAGAGAAGAAGTAGGTTGAATTTATCATCTGCGTTT
This sequence comes from Thysanoteuthis rhombus, assembly GCA_963457665.1. Taxonomy (NCBI): domain Eukaryota; kingdom Metazoa; phylum Mollusca; class Cephalopoda; order Oegopsida; family Thysanoteuthidae; genus Thysanoteuthis; species Thysanoteuthis major. The sequence goes on along the minus strand of OY735200.1, from coordinate 91,448,157 downwards.
GTTGGGATCCAAAGGGAACTCCTTATTATGAATTGCTGGGACCTGGACAAACTGTTACTTTACAATACTACTGTGAGCAATTGGTTTGTTTGAATGATGCACTGGATGGGAAAAGACCATTTCCTGGACAAAAGGTCAACAGGTGGTTTTACAACATCTGCAATGCAAACATGTTGCAAATGTAATGCAGCAAATGATGATGGAGCTAGACTGGGAAGTTCTTCCACATGCAGTATATTTTTCACAACCGTCACCTTTACACTACCATTTTTTTCTTTGCTTTATCTAACTCTCCTCATCTGGTCAGCATTTCCAAGTCCAAAAAAAATAAACCTTTAATCAAAGCAAGGATCCTGCTTTCACAATGGAAAACACAATTTAGCTGAAAGGTGGCATAAGGTCATAGAAAGCCAGAGAAAATACTTTAATAACTGAATAATGATACTGGCCTCCTTGTTCATAATGTAGTTCGTTATAGCACAGTTCACTAAATCAATTACCCAGGTTGTCATGGCTCAGTTATAATGCAGTTGGCTTCCTGGAACCCTAATACCCACATTATAATAGAAGATTTTGTTGGAAAAATCTAGAAACTTTCACATCAACTTATACAGGGCACACCAATAGAGCCAGAGGGATGAAAAATTTCAAGATTTACTCTTTATTATGTCAAGGAAGAATCTTGTTTTTTTGGTTTTTGAAAATTCCCCACAAAATAGATATTTAGGGGGGACCCAATTTACGATGTAGGTTTATGCCAAGTTGGTCCCTTAGTTTGTGTCCAGCAGCATTCATGCTCAGAAAATTGGACTTTGGTCACTTGACAGTCTCTATTGAGTAACTAACCAGACCTTTCCTTTTATAATGTTCTGTTTTTGCTTTTTTTTCATTCTTGTGTCTTGCTGGTTTGATGTTGCTCATCTTTTCACTGTTACATCAGAACAAATTAAGAACAGGTGTTGGTAGTCACACAATGGAAACCACCACACGACCAACATCTTTTGACAGCATGCTGTGTTGGGGGTGATCAACAAAAAAATAAGAGAAAGAGGTGATCAATGAATAAGTTACTTCTCTCACCTTTTGTTGCGCAGTGATCACTAAAAAGTCCCAAATTTCAAAAAACCAGCCTCAATAACAATCTACGGACCATTTTGGCATGAACTTACATCGTGAATTACCCCACCCACCCCCACTAAAAAAATTTTTTTTACTAGACATAATAAATTTTCAGCCTTCTATCTCCATTGATGCGGCCTATACACATAACACATACATACATAGCCAGGAAGAAACCCATGTTGACTATACTGACAGTTTTGGTTGACAGTTTCTAATGCTTGTTGGTTTTAACAACACTCAGCTGTTTGTATTTCCAGAAACAGAAACTGGAAGAGAGAGAAAGAAAAAATGTTAAATTCTCCAAATGTAAATTGTTTTTTTTCTTGACAGAAAAGTTTGAAGTAATTTGGCGTCAGTTTCTCTCGTAACTTAATTCTGTGCAAATGATTTACGATTTAAATGAAGCAAAAAAGATGCAATGGTTGATGTCAGCCTCTTTGAACTAACATTCTTTACATTAACCGATGAGCAGTGAAGTAGCAGAGCCAAGAGCAGCATTAGTAACAACAAATAGCTCTGAAGTCAGGAGCTTATTGAAGGGGGAGCGTGCTGCAGTAACTCCTGCCTCCAATACTTTTTCTGTCATCAAATTTCTTCCAGGATTGTCAAATTAGCCATTTTTCGGCTAGATCTGACTGAGTTTTTTTCCAGCATAGCTGATATATAAGTATAGAATATATAAAATTTGACTGATTTTAGACATTTTTAAATGACAGTTTATCAATAAATAACAAACCCTAATTAGCAGTATTTATTTCTTTTCTTATTCAGTCAGTTCACCTTTTTTGTCAGCAAATGAGAGGCTTATACCCCACCCCAATCCCCAATAAAAATTATTAGGTATGCCCCTGACTGAAGCAGAACTAAGGTCAGATGATCTTTTCTTGTGTAAGGATCTAGTAAGGGCAGAGTTTCCAACTTTATTTTCAATTTTACAACTGAGATTGAGTGAAGAAACGTATTGAAACACCTAAAAACCTCTAGATTCTCCAGATATATGTATGAAATTTAAGAAATGTATTTCATATCATCAGAAAATTAAATGTGACTTCAATTTTTAACATTTATTTTATCTAATATAATTCAATTTGTTAAAAAATGTAACTTATTCTATCACTATAAACTGAATGAAAATATTACTTATTTTATTAAAAATTACCCAAATAGCAGTTTCTGAGTTGCAAGTAAAAGTATTACATTTAGATGAAAAATATCTAAATTGGCAACACTGACAATACTCACATTTCTATATGCCAGTCAGTCAGTGATGACAATAATTATTACTCGAGATGCTCATGCATCAAAAAACAAAGTTTGAGTTGAACACAACCAGCAAGCTTGATGTATCTGAGTAAGCCAAAAGTGCCAAGAAAAATGGATGTTGTGTTTTTAAGCTGTTTGTTTATATATTAGTATATTTTTTAATTCTGTATCTCCTGTGCTGTATTTACCTGTAAAAAAATGATGAAAATAGAAAGCCTTGACTGCATGTTTAAAATGGTTTTATTTTCATACACATTAAGTTATATATACAACAGAATATCTAATATCTATTTTATTAATATTATGTAACTACTACCATCTCTCTCTATCATGTCATGATGAAAATCAAGCTGAAGAGAGGGTGAAACAAGACATGACTGCTGGTTGTAAGTAACGAACATCAGTAAGAGAGTGAGTTGGAAGAGAAAAGGCATGTGCAATTACAAGAGAAGCAGTGAGCCTACAGAAAAAAAGTAAGAATTTCTGTAATTATCTTGAAGATTCTCTTAACAAGTGTTTGCATAACTGAGACAGTGTGCTTTCCAAAGGTGGAAGGGACCACACTTTATGGTGTGTGGAGCAGCTTGCCATAACAGTCGATTGAAATAATTTTCCATCCGTCACACAAAACTATAGTTTCAGAGAATTCTTGTTACTTCTCTTCAGTGTAACCAATTTTGATATTTTATTTCTAAATTTACATCTATAGATTTAGATAAAAGATCTATAATCTGTAATTTTCTATTTGTCTTGATTAGATTTTTTGAGTACCACAGATCCTAAAAATTCAAGCCTTGTGTGCTAACTGGTAAATTTCTTTTCACTGATTTGTGGATGTGAGGGGTGCACGGAAGTAAGGTTCAGCTACTGAAGTGGGCCGAGAGCAATAAAAAGATTATTAACCATCGATAAACTTATACTTTGGTCTGTTCTCTGACCCACATTGATCTTTTTCTATCTCTTAGTGTAATTCCTCCCTTTGCTCTTTGTATTATTCTCAGTCTGTTTTTATGCGATTTAGTCAGTTTTAAATTTCAAATCAAGGTGTTTTTTAATATGTTTCTATGTCTACTAAATGCTTTTCAACTAATTGTCTCTCATTTTATTTCCCTTCCATGGGCTTTCTGTAACTTTATCACTTGACTAAAATAAATGTATTCCATCATTTCTTCAAAATTTATGCCCTCTATTCTCATAGTCTTATTGTGGATGTTATTGTTGAACATTATTTTTGTCTGAATTCTATTCATCTTATAGACTATTGAGAGAAAAAATGATGGGCTGGACACCTAACAAGAACATTTTTTCCTGATATAACTAGGAAAATATTAAATTTTTGGGCTCTGTAGCTTTACTGGTGTGTCCTGAATGCATTACACATTCATACATACTTACAAACACACATAGCCAGCCAGCCAGAATCACTTAGAACTGAAGAAACCTATGTTGACAGTTTTGGTGACATTCAAAAAGTATTCAGAGAATTAAAAAAAGTCGAAAAAGGGCCAAAAATAAAAGAAAAGGTGATGAAACTTTTTGTTTGGTGTATGTGTAGAACCTTATTACAATTCAAGAATTTAGTAAAGTGAACATCTTGTCAGATGTGGGTACATACAGAGTGCAAGAGGGCAGGGGGGTAAACAGAGGACGTGCACCTCTCCCCTAGATTATAGCCCACAATGCTACTGTACAAATGTTTCTGGTAATCCCAACTTAATTTTCCAGTATAAAAAGACTCCATCATGTCACTGCGGGGTCAGATTGTGCATCTCTTCCAATGCACCATCTGACATTTGGATTACACAGTATTTGCTTACACTACAACTGGTGGGTGGAATGCCTATCATGCAACAGGGTTGCCACTAAAATATATTCCGAACATGCCCCTATGTCCACCCCTTCCAGAAGATATATGCTTTTGTTCCTCCACTCAAAAATGTGCTTTTGATTCCCTACCCTCAATTCTCATGGCCTTGTTCGGAATGTTATTGTTGAACAATTTTTTTGTCTGAATTCTGTTCATCTTTTAGACAATCAACCCCTGAACTGTAAAAGTAGCAGCAGACACTAATGGCTGAATGTGTTTCAGAGAACATCATCAAAACTGTACTTTGTTCATCAAAACTGTATATGTTTGGAATTTGACTATAAATTGTCTAGCAAAAGGAATCAAATTAATAATTTGCTCTTTGATTGCTGAGATTTCTTGCTGATGCTATTCTGATATCCATTTCCATCTTCCTGCTTTTCACAATGCATCATTGAGGTCCACTCACATATGATTCCACTTGTCCTACCAGACCTTCATTACATTCCTAAAATCATACTTTTTACTCAAATACATTTTTCAATTACGTTCAATACTACTGTCTGGTTTAAAATTATTTATTTCTCAATTATAACAATATATCACATCTATACCAGCTTGTAAGAGGACTAACTTGCTCCGTCAAATTGTACCAATTATCCTTACTAGTGAAGTAGGTAAGGACCCTTTTTTTCAGAATGTTTACATGATAAGATAATAAACCTGACTAATGTTTCAGATTTGAACAACCCATGCAATTTACAGGACCCATCCAAAAAGAAGTTTTCTTTCCATAGTAACTTTTAGTCATATTTGAGTTTTAATTAATTTCAAATGAAGTTACAGTCATCGAAAAATGTACCAACTAGCACTGGTCTTTCCTAATTCTATTTGCTTTTTTTTTTTTTAGAAACCGTCAATCAAAACTGTCAACATAGGTTTCTTCATTTTTTTTCAGTGATTCTGTCTGGCTGGCTATTTTGGCCATTTTGAAGCCAGTTGCTGCCGTATTTCAAACATTGTTAGCCATACAGTTTGATGGGAATTTAAAATCTATTTCAATTTTAACTGGCTTTGAAGCTTGTCTTACGCTACCGTATTTTACATCTACCAAACTAAAGATAACCGACAAACGACTTGTGCAGGAAAATGGGGGCAAGATACAAATGTGTTTCTTCAATATTCATAATTTTCAAAAATGAACATCCCCACACGTAATCTTAACTCCTATGGGCGAGTGAAAGGTTAAAGAAAAAACGATTATCCTAGTAAAGCAAGTGAAGTCTTCTCCGAAACGGGAAGAAATGAGAACAGCCTACTGTAAAGATTGACAAAGTAATTTTAAGAGACATGAAGGAGACCAAGTTCCTTCTCTCTCCATCAAGGAGGAGGATATCACGTAAAAAAATTCAGACAGGCCAGTGAGTGGGTAAACGTGTCTGGATTCGTGAAGTGTACGAATGCTCAAAAACAGGTTGTTATTTCGCATCGCAGTAACAGGTGGCACCGAAAAATCAGACCCACTCTGGGTAAAATGTTAGGGATGGACTAAATTCAGGAAGAGAAAGAGAAGGGGTTTGAGAGATGTGGGGGTTGTTAAGAAAACAAAAGTGGGTAGGGAAAGGAACAGGGTTGCCAAATAGTTGGAGACATTCCTAGTCGAAAATATGCCTAAAATGGCAAGAAATGGACAAATGCAAAACTTGTTTGTAAAACATCGGTATACTGCAGTGCACCCCCAAAAAAGAATTCATTAAAATACTCTTGCAACAAAGTCAACTTTTTTTAATTATAGGATCCCTTCATGCAATCTTTGATAACTCCCACGCATGTACAAAAATACTAATACTTATTCTATTATCAATAATACGTAGACCTTCGGTTTTAAACATAGTTTAATTTCATTTCACTTTGTTTCATTCTCTTAATAAAAAAGAATAAATACGACCAAAGCAAAATGTTCATGACTAAATGCTTTTCAAAAAGGCCAGATTTGACAAATTTGGCCATAAAATAGCCAACTTGGCAACCCTGTGTCAGGGATGGACTAAATTCATGAAGAATGAGAGGAAGGGAGATTAAGAGGTGTTATCAAGTAACCGAAAACCTTGGGGGTGGAAAGTGGGTGGGGGAAAAAAAGAAAAAATGACCCCAGGGAATTTTATCCACTCCCCTCAGACGTTAATGGAATAAAGATGCAGGAAATCAGTACTAGAAACCTATATTTTGAGCTAGTCCCAAGAGTATATCTGTATTTCTTACTATTGCCTCGGGTGCTACTAATCAGTTACTATTCTCAAAAATCACTTGCTATTCTGATGTAAACAGAACTTGCTACTATAACTATCACTACTAAACTTTAACTAAGATGTAGACATTATGAATTTATTCAGTAATGTTGTCCCATTGTCTACAGAGACAGAATGGAGGCCATTCATTGCGTCTTATGGTAGTTGCTATGAATAACTTTTCTTCTCATTGTCTCAATAGTTTTCAATGGAATTTGAATTGGCACAATCAGAGCAGAGGAGTATGAATGAAAGACTTCACAAAAAAACTTGATTATGTTGCTCAACTTGAAACTGATTTTTCTGTTTCAAGATTGTATTTTGTTTTAAAAAATGATAAAAACATCAGTTTTAGAATGAAATCAATTCCAACAATTCCAAATTTTTTTTTTTTCAAATAATAACACAGATGTAGGGATCCTAGAGAGCCAAGTGCGCTTTAATCGAGCCAAGATGCCAGTTTGGTGGGTATGAGCAATATTCAAGGGTGAAGGACTGCAAAATAACTTGATAATATATAATCCGAGGTACAATGAATTTCAGTATTTGAAAACAATATATATCACAAACCATGCTATAACAAACTGTATTATATCTGAGGAAGTCTATATTATAAGATCATTGTTCTATGAGAATCCAATTCTATTGATTTTTACAAGATTTACAGGAAGCCTTTCAATTTATAATTTTGCATCTTACACTCAAGTTGGGCCATAATAATTCTCAAATGGAGAGAAAGAGAAAAGAATTACCTGAGAGATGATAGAAGATAGTGGAACAACTCAATGAATATGTTGTTCAATGAAGTTAATATTGGTAATAAAATATTTTCATTTTATTTTTTCCTCATAAACCAAACAAACATTTTGGCCCCCCCCAGTATATAGATGTGTGTGTATGTGTGACTATATACACAGGTGCAGTGCTGCTGGAGCTCTCAGGAGAGTTGCTCCGGAATCTCTGTGAATAAAAAAGAGCCAAAATAAAAGAATGAGGTGAAACGCATTTCAAAACTGTTGCTGTACCCTTAAAAATATATAGTCACATACATACACATATACCTTCAAGAGGCAGTCACACATACACACACATATGCTCAAAAAGAGATAGTTGCATGTACACACACATACACCCTCGAAAAGAGAGAGACACCCACACACTGACACATATACCCTGAAAAAGAGATCTAATGAGAGAGTAGATTACCTTTACCACTAAGACACATAAGCAAGAAATTGGATCTGTAAACTTCCATGGAGGAAGTTTAACAGCAGGAACAGAATTCAGGAAACCAAACGTGGATGTGTCAAAAGGCTTGAAGAATTGGACATTCTACAAGAAAACAATCTGATAATAATATCTGCAAACTTGCACCAACCAGGAAGAACCCATATGTCTGACCAAAAATAGCATTAAGCCTCTGGAAATATAATCTGTGTCTCCGTACTTCAAACAATTTGATAAGACTAGCAGAAGTACCAGGGCTGGTTTAAGCTAGTACAGGACCTGCAAAATGTTATGTGAACAAAGATTCCTTGGAAGAGATTCCTTGGAAGAGTTTTCCACAGCAGTTGGACCATAGATGGCGGGGCCTGTATGCAGAGTAAACCTCCAGCCTGAGCAATGGTGTTTTAAGGTGAAATGTGACTTGATGTTTTAAAGTACCACCATCTCATTAGTTACTACTTTAAACCAATGACTCCTATCAAAGGTAATGATTTGCCAAAATCGCTAACCTGAAAGACCCAGTTGTTCATGAAATGAGGGCAGTATAATAATAGATGACGTGTAGAATCACAAGATCGGAAATGATAGCTGGCAAGCATTTAGTATGGGACTCAAATGCAGGGCACATAATATCTGTTACTTTCGCTACAGAGTTAATCTTGTGCTGTGAAAAACCTGTCCGTAGGATGGGTATTAGACTAGTTTGAAACAATGTTATCATCCACTTAGTTACATGTTCTTACATTAGGATTATTATCAATACTTACTGAATACCTATCCTAAAGACGGATTATTTGTCTCGTATATATAATGATTTTTCTGTTTGTTTCTCTGTCCATAACAATAGACTCTTCTACTTGAAGGTAACAATTTTGCTGATGAAAATATATCTTACCCATCATTTGAAACTATATTCTCATCCATTTTGCTTTTTTTATATTTGAAGAGAGCCATAGATTGAAATGATAATAAACTCATGTCTATCTGTTTGTGTATCCCTGTTTGACAGGGGGCCCTTGAATCTGAAAGGATCACTTAAAGAGAGCTGTGGCTGAAAAAAAGGTTTGAAATGGCTAACAGGAGGCTCTGGAAACTGAGAAGAGCTCTTAAAGAGGGACATGGCTAAAAAAAATGATTGAAAATGACTATCCTAGGGTCAATTATTTTTAATTAACATATGTTGTTACCTGGTCAATCCGACAGTTTTAGTGTTAAGCTTCAGGAAACAAACCCTCGTGTCTTAGTACACAGAATAAATTGATAAGATTCTTATACTTTGCAGCTTTTATGATTCAAGTTATAAATATCTATACATTTTTAAATTTCATTATAATTATCAGTTTTTATGATTGAAATACCGAGAAATTGTTTTCTGAGGCTTAACATTTTGACTACCTGATTCAACACATAACTAAATGCAGTTTACCAACACATATCTTCAGACAGATGGGTCACAAATGGACAGACTTTTGATAAATCATAATAAGATTATATACTGATCTATTTGGACAAGAGTCACAAATTGAACACAATCTGATTTTCATCTATTTATCTATTTTATAGATTCTTTTTTCTTGGACAAAAATTTACCTAGCCCATTTGGGCAGTATTTCATCTAGTGATGATAATTCCTGATTTCAGAATTTTTTTCTCTTTAAGATATAAATCTGATAGAAATAAAGATTTTTCAGGAGATTAAGATATATGTAATATGTATGGAATATTATATGTGGAGAAGGAAATTAAACAAGGGATTCTTTACTCAATGATTATTTGAGAATAATTAGTTTTGTACAATGGAAGTTTCTTATTTTTGACCTGAAAAATCTTGAAAGCCAAATACAAAACCACAATCAAGTTAGCAGGAAATATTATATGAGTCTTTGAAAAACTAAACAAGCATCAAGGGTTACCAAGCAAAAAAGTTGAAATGAAAATTGATTCATGGATTCTTAACATTTAATCCTTTAAGTATTTTAAGAGGTTTTTCATTTTTATGTGCCTGGATCAGGAGTGGCTGCCACAGAACTGTCAACATGGTTTTCTTCAGTTTTTAAGTAATTCTGCTTGATTATCTATCTATCTATCTATCTATCTATCTATCTATCAATCTATCTATCTATATTCCTGGCTCAGGAGTTGCTGCTACATAACTATGTGCCTTTATTCTGCTGCATATTATGCACAATTCAAAACTATCAACATAGGTTTCTTCATTTTTCAAGTGATTCTGTCTGACTGTCTCTGTATCTTTCAAGTCACCGTGGCCCCACAACTGGCCAACTAAACTGCCATGTGGGGTACAGATTCTTCTCTCTTTGAATGTGTGTGTCTATGTGTGTGTTTCCAGGCAATCCTGGTCATATTTTTGGGCCTACAACCTTGAAAATTTGCATGAGTACACTGCCAGGCACCATCTAAAAAGATCTTTTTTTTGTTTTGTTTTGTTTTGTTTTTTGGAGTCACTATGGTCATTTTGAACCCAACAATGTCCAAATCTTGTCTTAGTGTATTTTAGATAATTTTCGATAAATCTTTTTGGATAATTTTAGATAATCTTTTCGATAACTAGTTCTGGTATGCACATAGCTTACAGTGATTCATTTATGTGAAGTTTGAATGTATCTACCAACCTATCTATGTGTCATACATACGGGCTGAAAATCTAAACATTTACTCGTTATTATGTCTTGGAAAAAGTTTTTTTGTTTTCATCACTAAATAGTTGAGGTGGGTCAATTTACACTGTCAGTTTATGCTAAATTGGCCCCTGAATTTGTGCCTGAAAGCATTTGTCCTTGTTTTTTAAAATTCAGACTTTTTTAGAAAAACACCATGTAACAAAAAGCAAGAGAAGTAAATTATTCATTGATCACCTCTCTTTCCAATTTCTATTATTAATCATCCCTAACATGGCTAACTGCCCAAAGACATTGGTTTCTATTGAGTGAGTTGCCAGAACTGTTTTTTTTTCTCATTTAGTAGATTACAAACTGTAATTAAGTATAAATCATAGAACAAAGTATTGAATAACAAAGTATTGAATAGCTTTTGTAATTTTGAGTTGTATGGTCTACTGAACTCATGCCTTTTGTTGCTTGTATTAATATCACAGCATTTCAGCTAATCCATTCTATGGCCTTCTTCAGGTGTACCATATGAAGTGAAAGAGGTCTCTTTTTTTTTTTACAGAAGAAATCAACCAAAAAATAGTGGCCAACAGAAAATAACAAGCCTGAAAGCTAGACCATTGATCTGCTAGTTCTTTTCTTGTGTAAAGATCTTGCATGGCCAGTGTTGCCAACTCTATTTTCAAGTTCATGAGTCAAAAAAAACTCAAAACACCTACAAAACATTTGGCTTTTGTTCATTGGTCAAAACAGTAACAATCCAATGTTTTTTGTCAAATGATCTTGATGATCATGTCTACTGCTATAAGTAATGGAGTCTTTTGCTGTTACAGATTATCTATGACCTGGTCCTGTAGTTTTCCCATGACATTGCCTTAGCCTTCCTTGAATAGAATAAAGTGATGTTGTCATATTAAATATCTTATATCGTTGCACTATGTATAATGTACTATATGTATGATGACAAAAGCTTAATAAAATAAATTTCAGCCCTTTTCATTCATTAGTTTTTCATTTTAAAAAACAAAATAGCATTTGTGTTTTTCTTGAAATATCATCTGAAATACTGAAGTGTATTTTCAATTAAACCATTTTTTTCTAGTTTTCAAGTCCCCTTCCCCTCTGGGCTGTCAGACTTAAGCCCACTCAGTCTAATGGTGGATCTGCCACCAGTGACGACGAGTAAAAAAAGAAATCTAAGAAGATGGGCATCTGAGAGAAACTTTTGAATTCAGCCTTTGGTGTTGTTTTTCGCCTATCAAGTGATAGTGTCTATTTATTGCAAATTTTTTATTTGGATCAAATCTCACTAATTGTTGGAGGGGGCCCCTCAAGGACCAATGCCCCTAGCCTGCAGATCACCAGCTACACCTCTGGCTGTACCCCCATCTCTCAGAGACCCTGCTGAGAAGTATTAGTGAGTAAGATGGATGATAATATGTCATAACACAGTGCATATTAGATTGGTGCTAACTGACACAAGAGATAAAAGATGATAAGTGAGCTCACTTGAATAATGAATCCAAGAATATGAGATAAAACAAAAATGAATTATGAATATCATTTGTATTGGGCAGTCAGAAATTCCTTGGTATGAGATGCTGTAACCAACAATGAGTGTGCAACAGGTTCAAACAAATATTCAGGGGTATACCTAATGATTTTAATTGAGTGGGTGTAAGTCTCTAATTTTCAAACGAAGTGGAGATATTCAGGCTATATATATATATATATATATATATATATATATATATATATATATATATATATATATATATATATATATATATATATATATAGGTAGCCACTTTAATCTTGCATTGCTATTCAGCTCAATGGTGAGAGCAATGCTATGTTAAAGCAACTACCCTATTGGTGGCAGGTTTGATTCCTGCAGCAGCCCAATTCTCTTTTTTGTTTATTCTATTTATATTGTCTGCATCAAATGGTGTATTCAATGTTGAATTACTGATGTTCATTTCAAATAAGAGTTTCTATATAATGTAACACAATTTATAATCATTCTATGGGATCATATATCCACTTCTTAATAACATATCTATATATCTATATCTATCTATCTATCTATCTATCTATTTATCTATCTATCTATCTATCTATCTATCTATCTATCTATATATATATATATATATATATACATAGCTTGGGCATCTGCCAGGAAAAGGAAACTCCAGTCAAACCTACAACCAAGGGACTTTGCCACCAATTCATACCACCTTGGTGGATCACAGCACATAAACCCCTGGTTTAAAGGGTAGAATTAGCCCTGCATATGTTGCACTCCACCTTAAAACTCTGATGCACCATCTGGACGGCTATTCTGCATACATGCCCCAACAACATGTCCTATAGTCATGGAAAACTCTCCCAAAATCTTTGTTTACACACATATATATATATATGTACACTTATTTGAAGCCCATTCATCAAATAAAGTGATTATATACTTAAACACAAGAATATGTTATTAATAGAAATTGAACTTTTATTAAATTCATCAGATTTCATCACCAAAATTAGAGAAAATCAAACCGATCTAGCAAGAAAATGGCTAATTTAGCAACTCTGTAAGAAATTTGCCTACAGAAAGAGCATTGGGAGTAGAGGTATGAAAGGCTAAAAGCAAAGATAAATTGCTAATTTGGCTGCCCCGTAAGGAATTTGCCTACAGAAAGAGTATCAGGAAAGTGAAAATAGTTTTCAGCTTTTGTATAGCAGTGAGCCTCTTCCTCTCTCCTATACACTGCAGAATCCTGTACCTCCCACCATTGAAATGTCCAATAACCTAGCTTGATATGCTGTCTCCACTATTTTTTGGAGTCTGGGAACGCCCCCAAATTTTTCTCATATTAATTAGTCGTAATTGTTTCTTTATTTTACGCCATTTTGGCTTACAAAAGGCTTTTATAGGAATACTCTACTTTTTGGAAGCGGGGGAGCCTGTATATCTTTGATTTTTTTTCACTGGGATTGACTTGTTTATAAATAATGCTTATACATATGAGTATCATGAAGACTAAATGAGGATGTAGGGAACTTTGAAAAAAGGAAAAGCTAGAAATGATATTCATACCTATGTACAGGTATACCTTGATTAGTGTAGTAAATTGGTTTTCAAAATTTTCTGTACTGTTCAAAACTGCACTATTCAAGGCTTTATCAAAATTTAATGTGTTTTTTTTTCATCTTATACTTATGCCGCAATGCCTGAACTATGCTACATCAAAACCTGCATCATTCAAAACCCACAATGATCAAAATGGCGCTATTAAAGGTATTGCTGTATTTCTATATCTTTCTATAAATATCAGTGAGAGTACAGTTCCACTGATGGTCTGTAGCTGAGACGAAACACCTGCAGACAATAAAAAAAGACTCTTTCCAACTGATGAACAGCAATGTTTTTTCTCTGAGACAGAATATGTGAAACATGCAATGAACAAGTCATCATGTATCAACCCAACTCACAAATGAAGATGAACGCAAATTGTGCCCGAAGGACTGGTAGAGAATACCAGGATTGTGCAAGGGTTGAATGATTTACAGGCTGAAATAGCTCTGTGCATGTGTTGGAAGAGGGGACTCACATACCGAACTCATCTTCTAGCATTCTCATGCCTTCATAAAAGGTCCTGCTCATAGACAAGATCCCCCCGATTTTTAGTAGACAATGTGTGCAAAAATCTCATGTTTAGCAACTTTTTTACTGTAACAAAAGTATGTGCCCACTGAATGCTTGTGCAAATGTAAAATTGTTTCAAGATAATTTTGGCACAGTTTATCTTTCGTGGTTATTATACATGTATTTTGTACATTTCAATACAATACAAGTGGTTGCATTCTATGAAGTAACTTATGAAAAATGGTCAATTAAATTGTCTGCGTAGTCAACATAGGTTTCTTCAGTTTTTTAAGTGATTCTGTCAGCCTGGCTATTTATGTATGTGTTACATGTGCATGCTATACCAATGGAGTTAGAGGGCAGAAATTTTAGACATTTACTCCTTATTATGTCAAGGGAGAAGTTTTTTTAACCCATCCACCCATTCCCATGAGTTCCAATGTACACTGTGAGTTAATGTTAAATTAGTCCCTTCGTTTTGTCCGACAACAATCACACTTGTTTATTGAAAATTCAGACTTTTTTGTGATCAACACTTTTCCCAATTTTTTGATTGATCACCCCCCGCAAATCTGACAAAAGACATCAGTCACTTGACAGTTTCTATTGAATGACTAACCAGACCTGTCCTTGGTCAATGCTCCCCTCTAATATTTAATAGTCAGTGTATGCAAACATATAGTGCTGAGCAAATTTCTTCCTGCAATAAAAGTATGTGCTCACTGAATGCTTGTGCGAGCGTAAACTTGAAATTGTTTCAAGCTAATTTTGGTTCTGTCAACAATTTCTCATACCTGTTAGAAGTGTAAAGATTTAGTCAACAAAAACCTTTAGCAAAGAGATTATTTTCAATAAGAATAATTATAAAATATTTTTGAACACCCGTAGCCACCAAAGTGGCGAAGGGTTTTATCTTTTTATATATGTGTGTGTGTGTATGTGTGTGTGTGTGTGTGTGTGTGTGTGTTCCAGTGCTCCTGACAATACCGTTTTGTCAACAGACTTGAAAATTGGCATCAGTACTCCACTAAACCCCTTCTAAAAGATTTTCTTTTCACTTTTGGAAAAAAAAGATTTTTGACTTTTTAGGGGCATTATTCTGACAGGTGTATCAATAACATCTAAAATTCTTATTTATTTTAGATGTTTTCAAGTGGAAAATGTCTAAATAGAATTTAATGTGACCTCATTTATTCTTCAATGGAATTTTTTACATGATTTCAAATTTTGATGCTACAGTTGTCCTATCATTGACTGTGATGGTGATATAATTTACTTTCGTACGGAAAGAAAAAAAAAGGATTTCACGATTTGAAAACCCTATAAAGCAGTTCTGTTCTGAAAATGATGCCTTCCACAAGAAAGCAAATGATATTTTCAAAAGATTTCACAAGGGAGGGGGGAGATTGTGTATGTACCCTTCCAATCCTCAGTAGGGCCCATACACTCCCAAGCAGACCTGTCTATGTCTGTGTACACCCAGGTCGGTCTGCGTGGCTCCTCCTACAATCTTAGAAATTGATTTTTCTTAATACTGAGAATTCATATGCTCACTTTTAGCACTAGTAGTTCGCACATCAAAGCTGATCATCACATTTAAACAGTGCACACACACAAAGACACACACACACAGACACACACACACACACAGACACACACACACACACACACACACACATGTATTGTTCATGTTTGAGCGTGTGTGTGCTATGATTATCATATAGTGAACTTGTTTGTTTAAAGTTTATTCCAGATGTACTGTCTCATTCATTTCCTCTTCTCTTCAAGGCAGAATTTCCTTTTTAAACTTTCATCTTTTCACTAAGCTTTTATGCAACCAAACTGGGTTGTAAGATTTAAACAAAACAGGTCTGGTGAGTCACTCAATGTCTTATGATTGCATACTCTTTTAGGGGTGATCAATTAACAAATTGGGAAAAGGGGTGATCAATGAATAAGTTGTTTTTCTCACCTTTTATTACATCCCTAAAAAGTCTAAATTTTCAAAAAACCAAGTGTGAACACTGCTGGATACAAACAAAGAGACCAATTTAATATAAAAAAAACTTGGTGGGGGGTAAAAAAAATCTGTTCACTAAAAACTGAAGAAACTCATGTTGACAGTTTTGGTTGAAGCTATCTAATCATGAAAATACTTCATCTAAAGACTTGGGAAATCAAGGCATTCTCCGTTCTTACCATGCTGGAACTCATATCAAATTGCTTTTTATTGCAAAGCATGAGGCAATGGTTTAATCTTCATGTCTTGAAAGATACCCAAACATTGTTTATAGCAATTATGGGTTTTAGATGGACTTTCTCACAGGGCTCCACGGCTCCAAATGTCCTGCTATTTACTCATAGCTGGAAGAAGGAGTGGATTTAGGCCTTCCTCAAGGGCAGTAGTGCAAAGTCAAGGCAAACTATCCCAACCAGTGTTTGAACTAGGTTAAGTGATTCCATTCTCAGCATCATTAACTGTTAGGCGACCAAAATCAAGGTGTAGGTCTTCGAGCAGTATATTTACTTTCAAAGTCAGAGATTTAGGGTAAATTTTCAAGCTATATTATTGGAAAAATATGGTGTGACTTTCAATCTCGGGATTTACAGGGATGTACATACGGCAAGACTTTCAACAAAAAAGAGGTAGGGAATTGAATGAATTAAACAAAATAAATTTTAAAAATCGGAAAATTCCCTGGTGTGAAGTCAGATTTTTCAGGAATATCAGCCAATTAATTACATTCTGTTGTGGTGAAAACCAAGAGAAACTGTTCACAAGAGAAATTCTCATCACTGGCGACAAGCACAATCAGGTTTAGCTCATTTGGGGAGGTAGTGTGTTCAAAATGGCTGGAGCCTGGGATGGGAGACAAGTAGGATGTGTATGGGCGTCTGTAAGGGGAAGTAAACAGTAAAAAATAGATTGGGCCTTTTCACCTATGGTGAGGGGGTTTGAAATTGGAACCATATATTTATAAATATGTATAAAACTTAAAATCCATTTGTCTGTCTGTTCCATTTTGTAGACCACAATTTTGCATGTAGAGAGCTGAAATTTTGCACTATGGTACATCTTTTCATAATTTTAAAATGGGTCTTTATTCGCAATGCAATCATAATGCTCTGACTTCTTGTCGAACGTAATAGGGAACTGAAATTTGGCATAGGGGTATATCGTTTCTTTGCAGAGGACATGGGCTATGTGAGGTTCACCTTTGAGGTCATTCAAAGTCATCAGAGGTTAAATGTGGTCATTTCTAGCCAATTGAAGCAATTATATGCTATAATTAGCCCCTTTTACAGCTAAGATCATGAGTTATGTGAACTTGAACTCGGAAGTCATTTGAGATCACCAGGGGTCATTTAAATAATTTGTAGCCAATCTGAGCAATTGTACAACACAATTTTGCACCTAGAAAGCTAATATTTGCCATAAAGGCAACTCTTTTCATAACAAAGGCGATGATGTGAGGTTGGCCTCAGAGCTCACTTGAGGTCATCAGAGGATACTTCTAATAAGATAATGCAAGGGAGACAATATGTTTTCCTCAAAATTTCGCAATAAGTCAGATGAAATTGAAAAATACTCCAAACATTTATCTTTCAAAAAACTTTCAACAGATAAATATATTTAGTACCAAGTAAGATTTTGATGATTTTTAACATTTTCATCTGATAATTTTTGTTTCAATATTTACTTTTTTGATGTATCACTTCAGTTTTTCCTAATTATTTATCCACTTTTACAAGTATTTCAAGATATTTTTACTTTATTATTACTAGCTTAACCTTACAGTAAAGAAATGCGTTCTTTAATATATTTCGTCTTGCACAACACAAACTGCTGAGCCAAAAACTTGTTCAATTGGGTGGGTAGGTGGGCATTTTGGATGATATTCCAGTACTTTTGCATATTTCTTTTCTTTATATCAGGTGTCATGCACCCCAGGCAGGCAGGCCTATACACATGTGCAAATATTTGTTTTAGTAGAATATTTGAAAAAATTTGAAATAATATAATTTTTGCAAGTTATTTTTTGTGCTTTCAATCCATATGACAGTTGTTTCCTCTGGTAATTTGTCATTTTTGAGAAAAACTTACTTTTTTTTAGGAAGGATCATTCATCAACAATGTAACTACAATGCTAAACTTGGCATGAGAATGACCCCAAATAATCAACTAAAATGAACTATTAATTTCATGAGAACTCAATAAAATAATTTGTTTACCTGTTTTGTTATATTAGAAGTTGTCTTGCCGCAGGCAATACCCCTGCTGGTAGCCAATAAATAGTACTGTATAATTGTTTAATGTAATCCCAAGTTAATGTATCAATATAAAAAGATGCTATTAAGATTACTGTTAAGATAAATTCCAAAATTACACTTTTGCCCCCCTCTGGAAAAGTGGCAGCAGATGCACAGGGGGCTGAGGCAAGGTTGCAAGTAAATAGATATATTAATAAAATAATACTTTATTTCAAGAGACACTGAATTTCAGCTTGCCCTGGGCGCTATGTACCCAAGAGCCAGCCATGCTATCTTTGTGCATATTATTGCAGTAAATAATTAAAAACCAAAACATCGGCTGATATTTTTCTCAATCAGATTCTTAAGCATTAAAATTGAGTAAATAATTGATTACTAAGCTTAGTAGAGTCTGTGTCAGAAACGCAATAGTAAAACACCCAGTGAGGAATGAATTACTCATAATAATGGAGATTTGCTTAACCTCTCTGTCACAAAGTTTCTTTCTTAAAATTTCAGTCTAGATCAGAGTTTTCCAAACGTTTTACATTGGCAACACACTTTAAAATAATTTTTTTGTGACACATTACTTAAGGTTTGTTTGCCACACTAAATATATAGTCATCTGAGCAGTTCAACTGACTCAGGGAAAGTATATTTTGAAAGATACATAAAATTATTCTTAATTTCGTGACACACATAGAGATCATCAGCAACACACTAAGGTATTGTGACACACTGCTTGGAAAATACTGTTCTAGATAGTTATAGATTATAATTTCCAAAGAGTTCTGTGATTTTGGAAGCAATAAAATATACTGAACTGAAAGACTGAACAAAAGTAATGTTTAGAATGAGGAATGAATTAATTCATAAAAGTTAACATGAATTTTTCTCAAGAATGTTACCATTTCAGCCTTCAGATAATGAGGATTCCAACATTTCACAACTCTATTTAAAGAGATATTGAAGATAACAAAAAATTATATGCATGTTTAAAATAAAAAAAATACTTCTTTAGTCCAAGAAAGAAGGTCCTATCCCAATTCTTTTATAAGTTCCATAAGACTGGCTTTACTGGCTAAATTTTTTAAAGATTGGCTTTAAAAATGGCTATAATTGGCTTGATTTTACATTTTCAGATCATTGTATGGCTAAAAATGTTATGTGTATATTTATAAGGGAATTTTTTTCTGTACAACTTTGAACACTAACCTTTTACTAAATATCCAAGGAATTAAATACAAATTTATTTCCAACCAATGTGGCTATTCTTTATTTCTTACTCATCTCTTGCACTGGTGGAAAACTACTAGTACCTTTTATATCCGAAGGAATCTCCAAGGAAGCCATGGACAAAGATCTATACCAACATTATTAATAAAGATATAGAAATAATCAAACAATATAGATGGATGATACAGGTCAATAACTAATAACAATGGAATAAAAGAAATGATGTCTGCGGTTTTGATGTTTCTTTGGGTAGTCTCAATTCAGCTGAGATATCGGACCTGATCAGTTTGTATATTTTGTATAATCTCACCAGAAAACGAACTCTAAAAATACAGGACTCCACCAGGATGATGGCCTACTAATTGTAGAAAATAGCATCATGCAAAAATGTTGAGTAATTAAAAAGTACATCATAAAAAAAAAGAAAAAATTGAACCACATAAAAGAGAAAATTCTGAAATTACATATATTAACACAAGATAAT
The DNA here is from genome assembly GCA_963457665.1 of Thysanoteuthis rhombus. NCBI lineage: Eukaryota > Metazoa > Mollusca > Cephalopoda > Oegopsida > Thysanoteuthidae > Thysanoteuthis > Thysanoteuthis major. Next base: position 91,428,206 of record OY735200.1, on the reverse strand, counting down.
AACCAAACGAACAAAATCATTAAAAAGAATCCCAAATCAATAGAGACTATGCAATTATACAACTCCTCAAATGAAACAATATTCAATAAAATTAGAAATAAATATATTAAAGCCCTAAAGGACAGTGGTTTTACCAAAACTAGTTTCAAATATGATGAAAAAGTTAATACTGCCATTCAACTTACATGCAAAAACCAACATAGGAAATATATTCCTCCAATCGATAGAAAAACACTTACCCACTGAGCAACTTACTGTGTAAAATATTTAACAAGACCAAACTGATAATCCATTATAGTTATACAAAAAAATTTACTAAGTTCATAACAAAACATAACAATAAGGTAATTAAAAATAATACTGATTGGGAAAGCACAAATAAACCAGATTGCAATCGTACAAACAGAACAAGATGCATTTTGCAAATCAACCCAAAAGAAACCCTGAGAAGTGAAATGCTATATAGGAATATCTAAAGCAACCTTTAAGCTAAGATTAGCCAACCATATATCATCATTTACAAACGGAAAATACAAAAACAGAACATCACAGTAAATATAATATTGGAGATTAAACAATAGCAGCCTCACCCCCACAGTAAAATGGAAAATATTGAAATGAACACACATAAGCCAGAACATTGAAACCTTGTGTTATCGATGCCTAAATGAGAAATTTGAAATCTTCATCTGATCAAAAACCAGAAAGCAGAAATATCAAAAAGAAAAAATGAAGAAGCATTAATGTGCTGGCACTGCTCAAAATTTATATCAAAAAGTTATAATTTAATACCCAATAAACAGGTATGCATAAATTAACCACCACAGCTGTCTTATTCCCCTCATTATTATCAACAACAGTAGTAGCAGCATCACTATGAACATCAAAATTATAATTATTTTATACCTCCAGCCGCTTTAAGAACAACCCAATCACCCTGTCATGATTATCTTAGATATATAGAAACATACTAAACCTAGAATGATTAAACTAACAACTAAGGTCATATAAAAGTGATACCTAGCCTTGGGAAACATTCAAGTAAGAATAAATTACTCTCAGAGAGGAAACATACTGCAAAGAGCTGATGTTTTTACAACATACAAAGGTTCTAAAAATGTAATTATACAATGTATTAATCGGATTCTTCAACAATATTAAAAATAAAAGTATTTTCAACATTCTTAGCTATAAAATTAGCTGGAAAGGAAAAATGTAGGCATCATTTTATTTTATTTTCAGTGATAAAGTTATCTGGGAATGAAAAATTTAGGCAATTTCATTCATCATGAAGGCTAGTCCTATCCTTCCATATATATTCAACATTTCTAGCTATATGGTTAGCCTGAAATGAAAAATGTAGCCATTGTTATCCATTTCTCAAGCCTGTCTTACGCAGCTGTATTTTAAATATTTACAGCTATGAAGTTAACTGGAAATGGAAAATCAAGCCAATTTTAGCAATTTTTGAAGCTGGTCCTATGCTACTGTAAATTAGACCCAGCAAATCCAAGATTAACAAATGTTTATATTTTGGAAAGAGGAAATGAATTGGACTTGTGTGGGAGAAGCAGAAGTCATTCATCAACATCTTGGTTGGTTGCTGTTGGTCTAATAAGGGAAAGGAGGCAGCAGGGTTGCCAAATTGTCAGAGATGTTTCTGGCCTAAAAGCCGGAAAAATGGCCATAAATGGCCAAATGCCCAGATTGTTTTTCAAAGCAATTATTTTATTATTTGTTTTTATTAGATGAAGTATGGTAAATCATTACTATTTTTTCAATTTTAAATTTCTATACTACTATTTACCTTCAGTCAATTGTTTTTCATTGCAACTTTAGGGCGACAACTTGTGTATTGAAGCTGCAATTATAAAAAGCACCTGAAATATGAAGGTAAATATAGAAGTATTAAAAAAATGATGTTAATGATGATTGTTTATAAAACATTGCAATAATGAATTACTCTCAAAAAATAAGAATTTAATGAAATTCTGCATCAGCAAAGTTAAAATGGCTAAAATATTTTAATACTGCCAAATAAAAAACTTCATGGCCAAATGCTTTTCATAAAGGCCAGATTTGCTAAATTAGCCATAAAATAGCCAAAATAGAAGGAATAGGAGGCAGTGTCACACCCTGAAGAAATAAAAGCGTGTGTGTGTGTGTGTGTGTGGTGCGGTTTGGATTTTTGGTAAGCAGGGAGACCTAGGATGGAGTGTAGTATCATTGAGACACAATGGTGTGGGCGGGTACTGATTCTCCTGAGGGGCCAGTCATCACTTCCTGCCATCAATTCACTTCCTGGAGGATGAGCTGTCCAGATTTTGTGGACTACTGAGGTTATCTTTTATTATCATCAGCCATTACCTCTCTCTGGAGTTGCCATCTATGTCTGTATCCATAAATTCTCAATAATATATAGCCTACTGCCATTATCTCGTAAAAATATGTGTGTGTGTGTGTGTGTGTGTGTGTGTCTCTCTCTCTCTCTCTCTCTCTCTCTCTCTTCTTTCTTTTTTTCTTTCTTCCTTGTACTATCTATTTTTTCCATCTTGAGAAATTCTTCTTTCTTCGCCCACTCTGTATATCATATCTTTCTATCTTTACCAATGCTATTGACTGATGAAAAAATGTATCTCTCTTTGACCTCTCTTGGGGTCACTTCATCATCATGAGCCCTTTAGCATCCATCATTGAACATGGACCTCCCCAAGTTTCATCAGACCTCTCAATCAGAGACATTGCGGAACCAGTATTTTCTAAATTTTCACGCCATCTTAGTTTCTGTTGGCCACAATTTTGCATATGATCTCTGGGGATCCATGTTGTAAGTCATGAGGAATTGCGGTTGTCTACCATTCTTGAAACATATCTAGGCCATTGCCATTTGAGGTTTCTTATCGTTTCTATGATATCTTTGACTCTTATCTTTTTTCTAGTATACCATGCCGTCTCATGATTTCTCCATGTGAGATTGAGCATGATTCTCTTCTGAGCATGTTGCATGGTTCTCAGATTGAGGGGCAATCTTTTGGCTAGATTCCATGTCTCTGCAACATGTGTGACTATCACGAGGATAAATTGGTTGTGGACCCTTCTTTTTTTCGGCGGATTTTCTTGGTCTTGAAAGTTGAGCATGCTCTACCAAAAGTTTGCCAACCTAGTATGATTCTTTGCTTGATTTTTTCTTTTAAAGATTTCATGGAGATTTGTTATCTTAGGTAGATGTGGTGATCTACTTTCTCAAGCACTGTGTTTGTGATTTTTGTTGTTGTGTCTTGTCCTCAACAAGTTTGTTATACATAGCATTCATTTTGCTGAAGTTTGTATGGAGACCAAATTTGAAAATTGGTAATAACATTAACTTTTCCCAGTTCTGAGAACTGTTGATTTTCATTGCTGTTAATAATATAGTTAACCTGAAGTATATACTTGTAGGTAATGAATATTTGATAGACAAACATCAAAGTTGGAGCACTTAGAAAAGGAATAATTTTTTTTATCAGAATTAACCCAAATAGGGATTGAATTTTTTTTGCATTAAACATTTACTCTCTATTCTATTGAGAAAAATTTTATTTTTATTTTTTACCAAAGACCAAACCCCTGCCCGACCACTAATAATTTGTTTGTTTTGTTTTGTTTTTTAGGATGGTTCAATTTACAATGTAAGTTTATGCTCAATCGGTCCCTTAATTTATGTCCAGCAGTGTTCACGTTTGTTTTTTTATAAAAATTCAAACTTTTCAGTGATCCAAAAAAGGCAAGAGAAGTAACTTATCTATTGATAATGCCTTTTTCTCTACTTCTTAATCGATCACCTCCAACAAGACATTCTGCAAAAAGAGTAAGTCAAATGACAGTTTTTATTGAGTCACTCACCAGACCTGTGTAAGTATCGGTTATCACTTCAATATAAGAAGGATTTTAGTCTAGGTCTGCCTCAAAGATGGTGAGTCAATATGAAAAAAGCCATGGGGAAGCAGTTGTATTGGACCAGTGGTCTTCAACCTGGGTGGTACTGCCCTCTAGCATGTGATTTAAGATCTAAAGTGGTAGATAAAATCATTACTAGTTCATTGTAATTAGAGATACTGCAAAGGCTCTGTTTTCTTTTCACTACTGTCCTTTTAGATAGCCTTTATTACAGCTTTATTAAAAGCTTTGTAAATTTGATAGAACCATGTGGAGCTGTGGTCTTCAACCTGGGTCCTACCACCCACTAATGGGCGATTTAAGCCTATGGTCAGCAGTACAGTAAACTTTACATTTTTTCACAAAATTTACTATAGTAGTAGCATGAAAAGAGACTGACTGTATGAGACTGACTTTATGAGACTGACTTGAAGCTTGTGGATATGGAAATAGGGAGTGACATGAAAAACAGTATCAGTAAACCGCGTTCAAGTTTTGGCCTAAACTGTTCAAGTTCACTTCTCACTAATGACTTCAGAAAAGGCATGAATTCATTTCTTCCCCTCCTCCCAGCTATGTGCAAAATACTGAGCAGCAAGAGCTCTTTAGCCCTATAAGGCCATCCATCTAGGAGAAGTTTACTCCGACCAAATAAAAACTCACCTTAGAAGGTCCCAAGCCCTGGTGAAGAAGGAGGGTTGGGTGTGGATCTAGCAACTCAATCATGCTTCTTGTTGTTTTGCTCCATAAAGTAGTCGGAAAGAATAATCAACACCAAAACAAAAAAAAAAGACTATGAACTCTATCAAAGCTCTCTATGTTAAATACAGGGCTTACTGAATGGGAAATGCAGAGGTGCCCCACCCTCCTATGCTTTTCCTGTAGTAAATTTCTTCCAGTGATGCCAAATTAGCTGTTTTCTAGCTAGATCTGGTTGATTTTTTTCCAATCTACCAGATAGAAATCTAGCCAATTGTCAATTAAATCATTCTGGTGAGTTTGATAAAAGTAAATGTTCAATTTTTATTTGTACCTCTCCATCACAGTTAATAATTGAACAACAATAGCGTCAAAATTTGAAATCATGTAAAGAAATTCCATCAATGATTAAATATGGCCAGAATAAATTCTATTTATGATATCAATGGCATTCTCCAATGAAAAACTTCTAAAATAGAGTAAATTAAAAAACAAACATCTAGATTCTGGAGAACTTAGGTGTTATTACTGCTTGAAAACATTTAAAATGGAATAGAAATACATCTAGATTTTTGAAAATCCAGATGTTTTCAATAAAGCCATCAGAATAAGGTCCTAAAAGATCAAAAAACATTTTTAGAAAGGGTCTAATGGAGTACTGATACAAATTTTCAAGTCAGTATACAAAACGGTATGGCCAGGAGTGCTGGAACTCAAAAATAAACACGCAAACAGACACATAAAGACATGCACATAGAGAAAAAAAGGATAGAACCCTTCAATTTGTTCAGGAGTCATAGTATACAGTTATTTTAACCAATGAATAGGTTTTAAATGTATATATATATAGTCCAGAAAGCTTTACAGCTTTAAACACTAAACCTTCCTCCAAATTATTTTTTTTGTGTCTCTTATTTCCCAATATCTGTCAAAGCAATTCATATAATTTTCTCCAGTGTTTTTTCCCCCCTATTTCATATATATTTTGCTATTATGGTACAACGTATGAATTCTCTCTTGTTGGGATCACCAGTTGTTTACCTTGTAAATGTTTCAGGATTTTAAAAACAAAACAGTTATATTAACATGGCACCACAGCAGTGTTGATCAAACAACATATCCCTTTCTTACTATATAGCTTATGTCATAAATGTAGTTTGACATTTTATATAAGGTATTATGTGTATTGTATATTGATATCATTTTATACTACATATCATTTATTTCTTGAAACAGAGTTTACTTACATAGGTTACCCAAAAAACATATTCAATGATCAGGGATCAGAAAGTTTAACAACAGACATGACTCACTGTTTATGTCATTTCTATTGAATGTTTACCCATGTGAATATCAAATCCTTTGTGTCGGTTTCAATCTCAGAATGCATGCAAACCAACTTATGATATCATAAGATTACTAATTGCACAGAAGAACTCCTTAAAGTTGATTCTCTACCAACATTTTTAACCAAAGAATTTGACAATTTTTTCCACTAGCCTTAAAGTTAATTTTTCCACATTGTATACCATCAAGCTTCCATCAATTTGTTTTTTTTAACACTTTTGATTATCAAATAAAGTATCTTTATTTACATGGTTGAAACAAAAGTATCTTTATTTACATGGTTGAAACAAAAGTATCTTTATTTACATGGTTGAAACAAAAGTATCTTTATTTACATGGTTGAAACAAAACAAAACTACTTTCTAGCGAGTAGTAATATATGTATATATATATATATATGACATTTAAAATATTCAAAATATATATCATCTAGCTGATTTTTAATTGTTTTTAAAGATAGTTATTGCTGTAAATAACAAACCATACTTCGTAAGGCTGATTGCCTCCCTAATTTTGCCTGCAAACCCATTTGGTCAGCTAATTGGAGACTTGCATTCCCCTCCAAACAAACATGCACTCTCTCCCAATGAACATTATCAGGTACTCCCCTTCACTTTATTGAACTTGAATTCTATTTTATCAAATTTAATCGACTACTATAAATTTTTACTGGCTAAATTCTAAAATTCAGGTAGACCTGGCTGAAAAATTGCTAATCTGACAACCCCCTGTGCCCTGATTAATGTTCTATATCTTATATGGTTAACTTGAAGTATTCATGTGGAATGTGAACCATCAAAGTTATGAGGATATGTTAACTTCATTCTCCTTCATGGTAATGCATTCATTGGAAAGGAGAGAGAAAGAAAAATCAATGTTACAGGTTGGGGTTGTGTTACTTGGAACTTCTTATTAGCTAAGCTATGCAATTAGCCTCTTCAGCCTTCTTGTCTTGTTAAAAGACGTACGAGTTTCATTGCTTTCCACATAATGTTAGAGTAAGTATATAAGTAGTTCAGTGAGGTGAATAGGATTCTAGAATTCATATCATGCATGCCAAACAGCTTAAAAAGCAAAAATTCTCCTTACGTCTCACAACATTGTGAGACATAAGGAGAATTTCGCTTAAGAATAGAACCAGGATCTCGGACTTTTTGCCAGCAGTTGTTTCGCTGAAAACAAGTTAGCTGATAGATGTTTCATGGAATGGATGTTTCATGAAAAACCTTTTTACTGAATAGATATTTGGCTTTTTGTCGAAAACTTTTTGTTGGAAGTATGTTTTCATTTTGTTTTTTTTTAATTTATGAATCTGTATGTTTATTGTTAAAAATAGATAAATAAAGTTTCTCAAACATGTATTGATTTAAAATAAATTTTAAGTGAATTTCAAATTTTACATTGTTATCTTTATCCATTGACTATTTAGGCAAAAACATTTTTGTTGTCTTTAAACATTATGGTCAACATAGGTTGGATATTTCTATGATTGGGTTACAGTACTTCATCTAATTATAATAAGTGGTCTGGTTAGTTACTCAATAGGAACTGTCATGTGAATAACATCCTTATGCACCATACCGTGTTGGGCATGATGAATTAAAAAGAATTCTAAAAAGGAGTAATCAATGTAGACGTTCCTTCTTTCACTTTCCGTTTGGACAGTGACCACTAAAAATTTTCAATTTCAAAAAAATAGGTGCGCACAAAATGATTCAATTTAGCATGAGCTTAGATTGAATATTGAATCACCCACTAAATGCCTATTTGGAGGGGAATTTTTGAAAAAACAAAAAAAAGTTTTTTGTAGACCTAATAAGGGATAAATGCTTAAATTTTCAGCCCTCTAGCACCGTTGATGCAGCCTGCATACATACTTAGCTAGCTAAACCGACTTGAAAGCTGAAGAAACTTATACGGACAGTTTTGGTGACAATTTTCGTTAACGGTTTCCGAAAACAAAGCCTTTCAGTTTTCCAGTGTTTAAGGGCTATTTTACGTAATGAAAAAAACAAATAATTCTTAGTACAGGTCTCCTCTGTTGAAACGCTGTTCATTATAGCATGGGTCACATTATAATGCAGGTTGAAGGTGGGCCAAAAAATATTAACCTCGCCCCAAAATAGTTAGATCTAGCTCTAAAATAGTGGTTCAGCTATAAAATAGCTAGTTTGAGCTCTAAAATAGCTACATTTATCTCTAGAATAAGTGGTTAAAGCTCCAAAATAGCTAAATCTACCTCTAATATAGTCAAGTTGTCAATTTTGGTTATTGCCCTTCAGTTATAATGTGGTTGGCTTTATGGACCCCGGCACCTATGTTATAATGGGGGTTGTCTGTAGTGATGTAATATCAAGGGTAGCTAAAATGCCAGAAAAATTCATCATTTATGTAATGGAAGCGACACCCTTGAAATAAGGGGGAAATATGTTGGAAAGGCTGGTTTTATCATCTGAAAGCAGACGGTTGCTGTTTGTTTTACTGTATTGAAATCTACTCGGCTGCGTTTCCTTTCATTTTATTTATTGCTTTTATACATATACAAATATATATATATATATGTATATATGTACATATATATATATATATATATATATATATAAATATATGTATATATATACATATATATATATATATATATATATATATATATATACATATATTTATATATATATAAATATATATATATAAATATATGTATATATATATATATATATATATATATATATATATATATGAATATATATATATATATATATATGTATATATATATATATATATATATATATATATATATATATATATATATATATATATATATATATATATATGTATATATACATATATTTATGTTTTTATACTTAGAAGAATCAGTTACACACATTCAAATGTCCCGTTCTGGTTACTCAAAGAACAAAGTCTTACTTATAACAATATTTTCTCATGACAAAAAAATAAGAAAGACATTTCTTTCTCTCGCAACCAATACTCATGCATAATGGTCATCAGGGGTGTAGAGGGGGCTTGGCTCCTTGAGAAAACCCTTCTTCGAACATTTAGTGCAGTGGTTCTCAAAAAAATGTAGAGCATATCACTAAAAATATTTAAACAAAATGTGTTTTAAATTCATTATCATTCACTGGTCTAGCTGTGCTGTCAAAAATGATAACAAATGTGAACTATATGGATATGCAGGTCATTTTATAAACATGGATAATAGAGACTTTGAATTCAGTGAGCTTGAAGAATAGTGATCAGTTGACCACTGACAATTTTTTGTTTTTGTTTTATTACTTTTTCTGTTTTTTTCAAAATTCTTCAAACTCAGTATTTTTATTACATCAATTCTTTTGAACTTGAATGAAATTCTATTTTCCTATGTCAGTTGCATGAGTGAAATTCTTTTTTATTACTTTAGTTGTGTCCCTTAGTGTGATGGAAGACATGTGCACATTATTAATTATTATATGTTTGGATAAATAAATTGATTAATCTATCACTAAATTCTCTCTCTGTTCTCACCTGCTGTGAATGACTGCTATCACTAACATCACAGCTGGATTAACAACAAATTAAGAAAATTAAAATGCATACATTTTTTACTTTTTAAAAAATTTGCTATACGGTTAGATAATACAAAGAATATTTCTGTCCTTTCAATAATAGTATTATTACTTTGTTTTCATTTTTATCATTTCACAGCGGCTATGACTAATTTTTCAAATACCTTCATATATGTATCACATAGACATCACACTCCCACTGATTACTGTGTTAAAACAATTATTCCTATGAAGGTGTTAATTGGCTAAAATTGCTAACCTTAAACAACCAGTCGTTCAAAGAAGTTTGGGGCATTATAGTGCTATGACAATAGAGAAAGTGACGAATCACTATCGGAATTGATTGCTAGCAAGCATTTATGTGGGGCCCTTGAAATCGTGGGGCCCACGGCATATGCTAATTTAGCTACATAATTCATCTGACATTGACTAACACCCATTTATTGAGGGTATTTAAGCTCAGTGAATTTTCAATATTCATTGAAATGAAAAACAAGTCTAGTGAATCTTTCAATAGACACCATCATCAGACCAATTTTGGGGGCAGTGTACCATGCAATGGGTGATCAATTAGAGAATTGTACAAAGAGATGATCAATTACCAAGTCAATTCTGTTGATTTTTATTAGACAGTGATCACTAAAAAATTCTGAATTTTCAAAAAATGTGCTACCAGACACAAAATAAGGTACCAAAAGCTTGTATTTCAAATTAAACCCACCCACTAGAAACGCATTGAAGAAACCTATGTTGACAGGTCTAGTGGCAATTTTGGTTGACATTTCTAATAGTTTTGATCTGAAGAAATCATGACTTGACTCAACTCTTCAAAGAGTTTCTCTGGCTATCAAACTCATTCTTTTTGTTATTGATGTTGTTCATACACCATTTCAGCCAATCTATTTTGAATTTGAAAGCACTCAGTGAGTGCATACCCCTACCAACACCATGATCATTAAAAACTGAATAAAAATAAGTTCATATATAGCAATGATACAGGGGAGATAGATGTAGAAAATTCCTAAATCCACCCTAAAATTTGTTCAATACTTTCTTAGCTTATGGTCCAACCTCCTACAAAATGCTATTGAATTACATTGAGAACTTTTAGTGATATTGTGTGGACAGACAGAAAGAGACAAGTGAATACATATAATTCTTCCAACTTCATTGATAAGATAACTAACAACAAGAATAAGTTCAAAAAACTCTTCAAGTGACAAAGACTCTTATTAAAATAATCGACAATGAATCCACTCTACATTTAACTTCGTTTTAGATATGCCAGCATCTCTAATAGTGATGACCATTACAAACTGACTGACTGATTGATATACAGGAAAAACTTCCACCACCTCTTGTTGGCTCCACCGCTTTCTATATGTCTGAAAGAGCAAGGAATAGAACTCCTACATCTATGGTCTGACTTTTATGCTTGTCAAGTATAGAAGAACTGTTTTTTTCTGTCTATAGCTAGCACATGTTGACATCAAGAGATGGAAATGGTTTTGGGCAACTAGGTGTATGATGAGACTGGGTTTTAGGAATTAGGTGTACAATAAGACTAGGTTCTGGAAACTAGGCATACCGTAAGGCTTGATTTTGTGAACTAGGGATATGGTATACAGGAATATTTCCATTATCAGATATCGAACATAAAAAAAAATAGGAAATTGAAAAGTAGGTATATACGATAAATCTCCATCCTTACGTGCCCCAAATTCCACCACTGTTGGCATCAATGTTTGTCCTTAGACAATTCTAGATTTCACCCTGAACTACTTTTGTTTGTTTTATTTTTTCTGCTAACATTTTCACTAGTTTTAAGTAATGAGACCATATAACCTACATTGAAATTGAGAAGTAGGTATATGTCGTACATCCCTCCCCACCTTCCTCCGCATACTGTACCCCAAGATAACCCCCATCCATTTCCACCACTAGTTTGAAATAATGTTCTGGATTTCTTTTAGTCTACAAATATTTTCTTTTTCATTTAATTGAAGATGTTTTCTGTTTTCTTGAATTGAAGAGATTTTCTTCTACAAAAAATGGCTAATAATGTAACAAGTGGATCTGGTTTCACTTTACTCAATGAAAAACTTCACAGTAAGTTACCTCCCCTTTTTGCTTTTTTTTTAATAGGAAACAGACTTGACACTTTCTTCTTAAAGAGTATTCCAATCTCACTAACTTCCTTCTCTATATTTCTTTCTGCTTCTCTCTCTTTTGGATACTCTTTCCTTTTTCATACCAGCGACACTCAATATAATGCAATTCGTTATAGAGCTGTTCGTAATATAAGGCAAATGGATGATGGAACTGAATTTTCTTTTACCTAAATGAATGAATAAAACTTATTTTTAAAAACAGTCAACCAAAAGTGTCAACATAAGTTTCTTCAGTTTTCAAGTGATTCTGGCTGGCTGGCTAGCTATCTGTTTGTCATGCACACAGGCCACACCAATGGACTGAAAGCTTAGAATATTTACTCTTTATCATGTCTAGAAAAAGTTTTGTTTGTTTATTTAAAATTTTTTAGATGAGTTTTTTGTTTCTCAGGGGGAGGGGTTCAATTTGAAATATATGTTCATGCTGAATCGGTCCATTACTTTGTATCCCGCAGCGTTCATGCTTTTTTTTTGTTGAGAATTTGGGCTTTTTAGTGATCAAAGAAAAGGCGAAAAAAGTGACTTTATTTATATTGATCACCCATTTTTCCAATTTGTTAATCGATCGCCCCTTACAAGGCAAGCTGCCAAAAAACATTCGTCTCATGACGGTTTGTATTGAGTGACTAACAAGATCTGTTCCTTGAGTGTTTATTTTATTTATGTTTTTTTTGAACATTTTAAAATATGTAAAGAAAACTAGGAGTGACAAAAAATTGACACAAAAAATTATAAGAATTTTTCTAGTTTACATAAATTTAATAAACAACAGTCATACAACCTAGAATTAGATAATTAGAAATAATGTTTTCTTATTGAACATATTTACCTAAAAAATTGCTCTTTTTTTTGAGAATAGAGAAAATACAAATATCTGCATAAATTAAGTTATTCATCCTTCATGTTTCATTCATTCATTATCTATCCCTCTAGTTTCATTCACCCTCAAAATGATTTTGTTCACCCTTGGGTAAATCATTCACAACACTGCCATGTACAATTCACAATTTATGTACACATACAAACACTAGGATGAGAGGATTTGTATCAGTTGGTGCAAAGCTGTTTTTGCCCCAATTCTAGCCTATCCTCAGCACACTGCAGACACCCTCGTCCTTTAATCATTCTGTTTTCATCTACTATAACACTCTTAGAACACTATCTATATTTGCTCGCCAGTAAATATAATGCAATTCATAATCATTCTGTCAGATCATATATATCCATTTCTTATGTATAACTCTAATACTATAACAACAAAGAATGTTTTCTATAGACACCTAAAAGATTGCACCCTACAAGCTGAAAATTTGTGTATAAGAGTAACAACACCAGGATTTAGTTGGGATAAGTGGTGATAATTTCTGATGTCCTCAAATGGTCAATGAGGGGTCAGGTCAATTTTGACATTTTGAATCTGAGATGCAAATGTAAGTACCTGAGTAACTTGACCTTGGGATGAACATAGGATATGTGGTACTAACCTCTAGTGACCTCTTAAGGTCAATCTAAGATTAAGTCAATTTTTGATGGGGTCTGGTCAATTTTACCATTTTCAAATTTTAAGCAAATGGCTACACCCTACAGGCTGCAAAATTGTGTACAAGTATAAATTCACTCCATGATGAACATAAGTTAGGTGGTGGAAACTTCTAGGTCAATTTGATATCAGGTCAATTTTGACAGGCATTTTCAAATCTAACTGAGACTGCAGTACTCTATGGGCTCCAAATGTGCGTACAAGTGAACATATGATAGGTTGAGTTGATATCTGTTGAACTTTACAGGTCACAATTTAGTCATTATCAAATCTTATGGAGAAGGCTGCACCCTACCAGCATTAAGTATATATTAAGGAATAGACATATCAAGTCCAACAGAGTGAATTATAAATTGTGTTATATTATATTATAAGAGCCTCAAATTTGCCGACAAAGCGGGTGAGCAAGACTCATATTTGGCAACAAATTGCGCGTACATAGCTCAATAGTAGGAGCATCTCTTTGTTGAAGCAGCTACCCTATTGGTGGCAGGTTCGATTCCTGCAGCAGCCCCATTTTCTTTAATTGTTCATTCTATTTACATTGTCTAAATTGAGTGATACATTAATCATGTAATGACAGGATATCATTTCAAATAAGTTTCAATAAAATATAATGCAATTTATTATTCATGTATACATATGAATAAACCGATACTACGAATTTAATATTCACACGGGTGAACATCAATAGAAATGATGCGAACAGCAAGTCATGTCTGTTGCTATGCTTATCTTCATTGTTAAAAACGTTATTAGGGTAACCTACATAAATAAACCTTGTTTCAAAAAATAAATATGGAGTATAAAATAATATCAATATACAATACACATAAGACCTTATATAAAATGACAAACTACATTTATGGCAAAAACTATATAATGAAGGGAGGTGGTGTTTGATCAACACTACTGGGATGCCATCTTAACTGTTTTATTTTTAAAATCCTCGAAAAAGTTACAAAAACAACTGATGATCCCAAAAAAAGAAAATTTATAATTGATACAATAATAACTAAACATAAGGGAAACAAAGGACGAAACACTTTTGAAGATTATATAAATTGCATTGACTGATATTGGGAGATAGGTGACTGAAGTGACACAAAAAATCTATTGAAAAAGTTTTTTACGTTTAGTATTTAAAGCTGTAAAGCTTTCTAGACTCTCTCACTTCATATATATGATGGAGTAAAGGATTAGTTACACAAACATGTTTATGATTCTATTCACCTGAAGAAACTCTAACGGAACAGAAACATAAACGTGTTTGTATAGCGAATCCTTTACTTCATTATATCTTATACTCTACTCTAACTCAACCTTGATGTTAAATGTATCAAGCACTTCATGAAATTAACTCATCACACATTGGATATTGTATTATATCATGTTATACTGTATCTCTGATTTGTATTATATATATATATATATATATATATATATATATATATATATATATATGTACTGTTATAACACACATTATAGAGTAGATATTTATTCTTTGATACATTTTGCACTTATTCATTGGTCAGATCTGAATTTATGTGAAATTATTTCAGCACAATGTGGGGATGATCACAAATTGCAAAAGTGCACTCCTTCGCTCACTCAACATTAAAAACGGGACACAAATAAAAAAAAATCAGTGATAGAGAAACAGTAGTAAATACATAAATTATATTGTTATTACTTTGAATAAATTAATGAATTTTTAAAATTGTTATTATTCGTCTGTCATTCTTAAGAAAGAGTGAGCATGTTCCTTCGAAGCAGTATGCATGCGTTCATGCACACACGTTTTACAACCAGTGCACTGAGGAAATTAATTTGAGCATAAAAGGGGCGTATCTGATGATTTTCTTTAGGAAGAGGAAGGGCCTGCATGTCTCTAATTTTCTAACAATGTCGGTGTGCAAGACTCATATTTGCCCACAAAGTGGGCGTACAGATCAAGTCAGGGAAGACGTCAGAGTTGCCAGCAATGGTTTGTTATTCATAGTTAAAACTGTCTATAAAATAGCTTAAATTGGCCAATTTCAAACTGATTATAAAGCCCATTAATGAAACCATATACTAAGACTCCAGAGCAAATCATTAATAAAAACTGAACAATCAATTTTATTGATTATTTATAGAGTATCTTGAATTTTTATCGGTTAATTTCGAAAAAATCAGTCAGATCTAGCCGGAAAATAACTAATGTCACTTCACAGCTCTGGAAGATATTTACCGACTTGCACCCTCCCTACTTTTATTTTTATGAAAGGAAAATAGAAATCAACTACCACCACAGTTCTTATCAAACACATCCGAGAACTAAGCAGCCAAAGTCCCTGAAAAAGTTCCTCCCATAAGGAAAATGCATCAAGCAAATATACATTGGTACAGCAGCAGTGTTACCCAAATTATTCCAAGTTTACATCTAAAATTAAGCTAAAAAATATCTAAAATCACTTAGAAACATCTTCATTCTTCAGATATATATCATCTAAGATCTAGGAAAAATATTACATATTAATAAAATAAGTGTGACTTTATTCGACATTTTCCTCAAATAAAGTATTACTTATTTTATTTAAAATATCACTTGTGTTAATAAAAATATGACTTATTATAATAAATGAAATAAAAATATCACTTGTTTTTAAAAAAAATTAATCTAAATATAGCAATTTCTGACATTTATACGCAATCAAAAACATCTAGATTTAAATGGAAAACATCTAAATTGGCAACACTGGAATCAGACTGACAAAAAAAAGAATGAAGAAAGAAAACAAAATAGCAGATTAATTCTTTCTTTTTTTCTTTTTTCTTCTCTTACTTGGGTCGTTCGGTGAATTCAGTTTTGCCTATTTGGATATTTTCATCTAAATCCAGATGTTTTGCTTGCGTCCAGATGTCAGAAATTGCTATTTAGATGACTTTTAAAGAATTGAGTTATATTTTTATTTAATATACAATAAAAAAAAAGTAAATTTTCTTATAGATTAAGTAATATCCTAATGAAATAAATCTTGAAGATTGAAGTCACATTTATTTTATCAATAATATGTAATATATTCCTTAAATTAAATATGTATCTGGAGAATCTGGATGTTTCTAGGTGTTTTTAGATATTTTTTTACTGAATTTTTGATGTAAATGTTAAAATAAATTCGGCAACACTAAAGCAAGTAAGCAAAGCAGAATGACGAAACGAGGAGAAAAGAGAAGAAAGAAAGCGACGATTTTATAATCCTCTTTTTCTTTCTTACTTCGGGTGTTCGGTGAAAAATATACACACGGGTGGAGAGGTAAAGAAATCAAAAACAGGAGGAGGAGGAGGCGTTGGCGGCTTCTGAATAAGTGAGAAGCAACGTGGCCTTTTTTGGCCATTTCATAGCCAAATTTAACAAATCTAGCCTTTTTGAAAAGTATTCGGCCATGAGCTTTTTGATTTGGCCATATTTGAATTTTTAGCAGTTTTGACTTCGTTGCAGCAGTATTTTTTAATAAATTCTTAGTTTTGGTGTGTACATCAGAATAGTAAAGTTTTGTGAATAATATCATTAAATCGTAAAGCTGCGATAAAAATTAAAATGTGGACAAATACAAGAAAAAATTTAAAAAGTGAAAAAATATGAAATAATTGCTTTTGGAGGCTATTTTAGCCATTTCCGCGTGTTTTTAGCCATTTTCTCGTGGTTTAGGCCAGAAACGTCTATAACTCTCTGGTAAGAAGAGTAAGAACCAAGCAAGTGAAATGGTCAGGGTAGGGGTATCCTTCCCCGAGATTCTTTGAAACTCTCTCCTCCACTGACTGAAAAGAATTGACATGCTGCTCTTGCCACCCGGCGGCGCACTTGTAGAATTTCTTGGGTCCATTATTAGATTTTTGGGACTTCTTGAAAACTTACGAGTTACATAAAAAAAGGATTCTTGGATATTTTTCAACCTCTGACACATTGGAAAATCTTGGATTTTCCCACTTTATTTTGCTGACTGCGCAAATATTCTAATATATTTACGTTGTATATCAACACGTTCGGGTGTTGGTTTTGGTTGTTGTTAGCCACCATCTTTCTCCCATGTGTGGGACTGGTCAGTGCCATTTTTTGGCCCTGGCGACATTCCAACCATTTCTTACACGTCGGTCATATCTAATTATTTTCTATCTTTCTTAAAAAGTTTTGGGTGATTTTTTTTTTCCTGGAAATCCAAATCTTGCTAAGTGTTTTCTCTTAGCTCCCTGGACGTTTTATTTGTTTACATTCGATCAAGGTAAGTGTAAAAAGATTTTTTTTCTAGCATTATCCTAGTTTTGCGGTCCAGATCGGAATCGACCTTTGGTTTAACAAGATCAAAGTCTAGTATCTCTTCCCCTCGCATCAATGAAACTCAGCAATTGATTAAAAATTTTCAACTTATACGTTATTATGATTGTAATTTAATTTTCTTCATAAGTTTTAATTCAATTTGATGTTTATTTTTCAATTGTATTGACGAAAAATATAGTTATGAATTTTATTCCCGTCGGTTTCCCTGAAAGAGAAAGGAAGAAAACCATGTGTAGTGACATACACCGGACCCGTTTTCAATTTTAAACGGTTTTGTCATTGAATTATCTAATATGTGAAGTAAATCAGTTCGTTTTGTAAAATTCAAGGTGAAAGCTATTAAAATACGACTATAATAACACCTTGAATTGAAAAGTGGATGTTGATACTGCTATGTTTTGTCGAGGTGAGAAGAACAGGCTCTACACTTTGATCTTGAACTAAAGGCTGCAGAAGGCGCATTTCGATCGGGACCACGAAACTAGGATTGTGTCGCCCCACCTTTTTTGTATATATTAATTCGCTTCATTTTTTTTTTCTCTTTACCTTCAACTTATTGGCACACTCTCTGGAAATACACCTTCTTATCTTTCTTTTTTTGTTCTCTTTGACAAGAACAACGTTTTTATTCTAAATATTTACCAGTGCCTATTTTCACTTTTTTTTATTTTTTAGCATTTTTATTTTTAATCTTATTTTCACGATAAAGAAAAAAGGAACCCCAAATCTGCTTAATTTGCAGAGTTTCCGGTACTATGTGTAGGGGAGCTGTTCTTAATTGTAAATGTTTCACACCCTCGCACACATTATGTTAAAAACAGCACACAAATATAGAAAACGGTTTAATTTAGGTTTTCTAAGCAGCAATTAACAGACATTCATACGAAACATGTTGCCATCCGAACCAACCAGTTGCAAAGTCGACTACGATAGGGCGGAAATGCCTAAATACGCCTGAAATTATAAGGATTGAATGGTAGACGAAATTTAATTAAATATTACTGACGGACACAATTTGATACAATTATTTTACTGTTTTTCTTTGAATAATTCTCTTTTAAAAAAAATCTTATTTGTGCGTCATTTTTAAAATTGAGCTAGGGTGTGATATTTTACTCCGGACCACCTTCCCTACATTGTGTCAAAAAACAATTATAACGTTTAAAATTGGACAGAAACTTAATGCTTTGTTTTGATGACGTGAGAAGAACAGATACTACACATCGATCTTGAACTAAAAGGCACATTCTGTAAGGTACCTCAGTGCACCGATGGTGGCAAATTGAAAATGTAATGATGAGATTTTAATTGTCATTTATTTATTTGTGTCCTCATCTTGCTTCACCTTTTGAACACGTTTTGGTTGTTGTACTCTACAGCCTTCTTCAAGTAGGTGTAATTAACCGGGAAGATTTGGAATGCTGAGACAGATGGTGCATTGATTGAAGTGTGGTGGTAGAATATCCTCATCCTGTTGACAATTTTGGTGATCATTCTAAACCCTCCCCATTTATGATACTCACCTGAAGAGAGCTGTAGGGTATAACGGCTGAAAAATTGTTATTAAAAGACGAATCAAGACGTAGAAAACAGTCTGAAAAAAATCTATACATTATGATCCCTCATCTAAAAAATCAGACAGAGACCTTGATATTTTTCTTATTATGCAGTTCACAGGTAATTTAATGGCTAGCACTTCTGAAGATTTCTGGATATAATCTAGGGAATGTGGTTGCCGTTGTAAAGTTTTGACACCTTTATAGACTCTATATAAAAAGAAAACAAAAGACAAATAAAACATGATGCACAAATGAAAAGAAATAAGAGAATTCATGAAAGAAAAAACTGGAGTGAATAAATAAATTATCACATTGTTATTGTTTTGAATAAATTGAATTGCTTATTTGTATGCCATTCCTAACATTGAGTGAGCAAGGATGTGAAACTTTACAATTCGGACTGCCTTCCTTACATTTGTGCCAACATAGATATGTTTCTCTTCATGCAGTTCACAGGTAACTTATAGGCTAACAGTTCTGGAGATTTCTTTATGGTCGCTTCATGAATACAGGATGCAAAGTTCACCAAGAAGAAATTTGGGTTTGGTGGGTATGCTGAAAGTAAATGTGTAATTGGTAGGCAATAATGAGAGCATACCTAGTGAAGGTGAGCAGGGAGAAAATGTTACATATTTATTTGCACATCTTATTACAATTTACCACAAGTGTTTGTATGTGACAGCCTACCACAAAACCACACAACATAACCCCATAAAAACTTCTGTGTGTACTAATGTTACCCCCAGAAGGGTTTTTACTACATAAGTTTTTGAAAATGTTGTATTGGGTTGGGGAGTTACAATGTAAATTCATACTGTAACGGGTACACCTTTTTTTTTTTTTTTTTTTTTTATTAATAAATTGATCTCTCAGATTTTATCCTTTTTTTTTTTTTTTTTTTTTTGATTTCCTAATATTAGACACCATTGTAGTCAATACAAACAATAATTTAACTAGTGTTTTATAATTACTTGGGGCATAGGTTGTAGCTTATCTGGTACTGAAATCAAATTTTAAGCAAATTTTTAATTCATTTATCTTAGTTATTTCAAACTGAATTGAACAATTTAAAACTTTGAAGTCTTCAAGTTTTTCTATCTTGAAATTGATCTCAGTATTTTGGGTGAACAGCTTGAATATGCCAAATCTTTTCATGTTTTCTTTTAGCAATGAAAGTCTTTTGTTTGCTACATAGAAATGCTGGACTATTTCTGCTTCTACCATTATTATTAATTAACACAAATGAAAATGTAGCAAGGCTGAGAAAACCAATCAGTGTCCATTTTCAGTGAGTCTTTAAAATCTCTTGACAGTTTTTATCTTTTAAAATCTGTTGGAATCAAACTATTTTATTAAAGAGAAAAATGTTGACAAATGCTGTCAAAAAATGTTGACAAATGCTGTCAAAAATTATGTAAACAATGTCACAGGTTTTGAACAGTGTTCTTTTTTTTGTTTTTTCTTGAATAATTTCATTGAAATGATCCATTTTATCTGTTATATTTTGATAATAATTTTCATAATCATTTTCCTTATTGAAGTATCTGTCATACCAGGG
This sequence comes from Thysanoteuthis rhombus, assembly GCA_963457665.1. NCBI lineage: Eukaryota > Metazoa > Mollusca > Cephalopoda > Oegopsida > Thysanoteuthidae > Thysanoteuthis > Thysanoteuthis major. The sequence continues at coordinate 91,407,532 of OY735200.1, read as the reverse complement.
GAAAATCTTCATTCTTTTACAATTCAGTTATAAACTGGATGTGATAAAATATCAATTTGATTTTACTGACCATTACTGAATTAACTGAGTAGCAAGAGTAGCATATGCTACGGGCCCTGTGCTAAATGCCTGTATGCTATCATTTTCAATTCAGTGATTTTACACTTGCTCTCTTACTATTGTACTACACTAACTGGAGTTATTTTGATACAGTAATAATGGAAGTATGGTATCTGTGATACATATACAACATATAAAGTATTTAAAACTCAAGTCGTAACTGCTGCACCAAGATCACAACAAAAACTAAGTAATAATACTACAACTGAAATATCAGACATATTTGTCGTATTATCTGGCTGTATAGCAAATGAAGGAAAATACTTTCTTATCCAAGTAAAATCGTGTTCCAATATTTATGTGTATTTTCTTTTCTAAACTTAGGGCCCCCTTCATAACATATGCTACAGGCCCTGTACTTACTTAATCTGGTTCTAGCTTATATTCAGCTCTGAACTTGATGTGATAAAATATTAAGTACACATTTTACTGAGATGAAAGCTGGGTAAAAATGGTCCACTCACCCCTCCACTCTTTTGGCATTTCTTGGCTGAGTCAGGATATTTCATTTCAATTTCCAAATCTAATCTAATCCCTAAAGAGTGAAGGCAACTGAAGCATCCTGTTGACTCTTTCATCAAAGCATAACCCGCTCTCCTACATTTAAGCTTTTCCTTATACATAAAGCAGTGGTTCTCAACCTTTTTTATTCCATGCCCCACTTTGAGAATTAAAAAAAAAAAATTGCTGCCCTCCCATTTTTGTAGAAATCTATTTGGATAATGGTTAGTAGATTTCCCTCACCTGCAGAAGGTCCAGGTTTGATTCCTGGTATGAGCAAAGAGCATGGAAAACTCTTCTTTAGGATAAATTCCCTTCGTACTGAGCAGCTAAATGAGTACACTGTGAGCTTTATGATTAAGTTGGAAGCATCCTTTTGGTGGACTTGCATCCTGCCAAGGGGATGCTCATAAAAACTTATAAGGAATGAAGTCCTGATTTCAACCGGACTTGAAACTTACGAGAATCCCAAAGCCGATGCATGCAACAAACTAACCACATTACTCAAGGTTTATTTGTATATGATCTTTAGGGCTCTTATTAGGATTCTTATAATCTCTTTATTGTATGAAATTTAGTAAACACAGAAAGTCTCCACCTATTTACCTCTGTTACAGAAATGCACATTAAAAATGGTAAATTTGCTCCTGCAATCAAATTGCTGGAGTCGGTGTAAAAAGTGACTGAGTGGAGTCCCTGTTACCCCGGATGTTTTTTTAAAAAGACATTTCCTGTTCTTATTAAAATTAGTTTGTGTGTGTTTTCCCAACTCTAATAGCTATTAATATACTCATGAGATTTAAATGATGCATATTGGTGCAATTACAAATGGACATTTGGCCTAGAACCTAGCAAGTTTGCATGAGTACTCCAGTTTAAGGTAAAGTATCTGTCTTTTATGAGACACTCCCAATGGAGTATGATGTGTAATTGCATCAGCACCAATGACCATATGATGGTGATTCACTTGAAGGTTGGTGTAGCATGTATCTTTCATTATGTTTTGATTACTAAATTCTCTAATCATCTTGACTAGTGATTGAGATATTGTTATTTAAGATACAAAAGACATCTTGGTTTTCATAAAGGATCTGAATAAAGTCACTCTGTTGATTATGATTGCCAGTGCTTTGTTGTCAGCATACTCTTGAATTGTACCACTCTGGAGGTAGATAAAGATACCATTACTTTCTTGATGCTGTTTGTGACTATATTCCTTAGATTCCAGCTTGGAAAATAGAAAGCACACTCACTGTGCATATTTCTGCCAATGTTGTACACTAACTCGATTGGAAACATGTTTCTGGAACTGCCCCCCAAATTAATCACTTCTATATTGTACAATCTCACTGAAATTCATTGAGAAACTTTTGGAGACATTGAGTGGAGAGACAGACAAAAAAGAGATGGAGAGTAATACCTTTCCAACTTGGTTGGCAGAGGTAAATTATGTTCAGCCATTTTTCATATAAGGTTACTTGTTCTCTTTTAAACCTGTTTACAATAGGTGTTGAAGCAAACAAAACAAACTGGTATCTGCCATCTTTGTTATTTCATTCATCAGAAGTTTGACAATCCTGCCATTACAGGCATAGCATTTCTACGTTTTAGAAATACTTTCTTAGCTGGTATTCTCCCAAAATCAAACACTCTAAACCTATTCGCTGCCATGGTTGGTGAGGATCCAGGAGATGTCCAGGGCAAAGCACAATGGAAAATTTTTTTAAAAAATTTCTATGGAAAAAAAACAAAACAAAACAAAAAAAAAACAGCAACCCTAAATAATCATAAATTAACGTTAAAAACACAGATCTATTATATTCATTGTCCATTTAGACAGATAGAGTGAAAAAAAAATTGCCTCTCCCTCCTGCCACTCAAAATCCTGAACCCACCCCTGTCATCTTAGTTGTCAGTCCAGTGCCACAGAGGAGATAGCTCATTTTATGATAATTCATTATTATTTCTCCTCAGCCATTCTTCGAACAACTAAGAAACAAAAACTCCACTAGAAAATGTGAAGTATATTTACAAAATGTAAAATGATGAGAGAGAAGATGTGAATGTACTGAATGTAAGTTGACCCTGTGTGTGTGGATCCAGGTTTTAAGATATTTCATACTAGTTTGAATTATTAAAATATTTTAACACATTTATGTAAATATTTCAATCATTACATATTCTGTTGTACGTATTAGTTGATTTGTATGAAAATAAAACTATTTAAACATGCAATGGAGATTTTCAATTTTCAACAACTTTTGACGAGGAAAACCTGGCACTGAAGTTACCCAGTTAAAAGATATACTTGACTAAAGAACTGACTTACTGTTGACCACCAGTGATGAAGCTTATGTCAGTCAAAAATAGTCTTTTTTGTTTTTTCTCTTTCTGAAATGCAGCGTATGAATCTACTTATCTCTACATTTTAGAAGTGCTTACTTTCTTACATGCTACCTTTCTCCAGAAGGCAGACCCTCTTGATCAGGGTTACCATAGATTTTAGCAAAGGTACCAAAAGCTTTCACCAAAGCTAACCAAAGTGTCATCATCATGTTTTTGGTGTCCATTGTTGGAAACAGACCTTCCCTCAACTTTGCCAGATCTCTTTATTGTGGGTGTCACTACCTATTGCCATTTAAGTTTTCTAATGGATTTTGTAATATCTCTGAATCCTGTTTTGTTTTTTTTTTTCTGTAATATATGGTGCTCTATCTGATGTTGAGCATGATCCACACTTGAGAATTTCTTCTTTCGAGGATTTCATGGAGATTTGTTGTCCCAGGTAAATGTAGTGGTCTACTCTCTTTAGTTCCACTTCGTACAGCTACTGTCTGCAAATTGGCCTTTTGTATACTATCATATAAAATATAGATTTGGAAGGAAATCACCAAAAGTACCAAATTTCCTGAGCATAGTTCCAAACGTACCAAAAATGGCAGTTCTATTCTTCATAGATCATTTGTGCCTCACATTTGATCTTTCCTCTTAAATAGTTATTAATTTATTTATTGTATTATATATATATATATATAATAATAATAAATATATATAATATATATGTTTATTAATAAAAAGAGAATAAGAATTTTTCTCTTTTTATTATAAGTAACCATCAACCAAAACTGACAACATAGGTCACTTCAGTTTTTAACTAATTTTACCTGGCTGGGTATTTATGTATCATGCATACAGGCCACACCAATGAATCTGAAGGGCTGAAAAGTTGAACATTTACTCCTTATTATATCTACAACAAACAAATTTTTTTTTTTTTTTTTTGTCTTTTTCCTTACAAAATTTTCTCCAAAATAAGTTTTTTCACAAGTGATCAAGCCCCACTACTCACCCAGCAAAACGCGAGAGAAGTATTTTATTCATTAATCACCCTTTTTTTTCCAATTCTTGAAGACCTTGGTTATGTAACGATTTCTATAGAGTGACTAATTTTTGTTTAATATAGTAATAAAATAAGTAATATACTTAATAAATTGAGTAATATTTGATAAAATAAATGTTGAAGATCAGTTACATTTAACTTATTAATGATATGTAATATATTTCCTAGATTTTTACTCCTCACTGCATTGTCACACCCCAAATTCTGCTCCCCACTGTATTGTCTCATCCCAGGTTTTTTTTTTGCAAAGATATTTTTTTTAGCACTGGAGCAACAACTTCCAGGAGTTGTAATCTCAAGTCATAATCATATCTAATCTCCCCAACATGTCTCAGAAGCTTAAGAGTACGACCAGTAATGACGGTGGTGATAAGAAGTGTTGCACTATCCAATCATTTATTGGAAACTAAGGTGGACATCATAAAGTGAAGTGAAAGAGGTGAGAAAATGCTAAATATAGAAGGTGCGTATGGAATGATCGTTCTACTGTTGCGACAGTTTTAAACAGAGTGCATTAAGCAATTGATTAAAGGTTCTGTAGATTCCACAATAATTAGCCAGAAATAAAGCTCAATGATGTACAGTAACATTATGAATACCTTCATCATCAGACAGCAGCTGTGTTAGGTCTGACTGACTGGCATCTCCTTTCCCCCAGCAATTGTGGAACTCCTCAATGGATGGAATTTGAAAAACAAAAAACAAAAAAGAACACCCTTGTGAATTGAATAACAATTTTTTTTTTTTTGAATTTCTCAAAAGTGCAAGAGAAGTAACTCTGATCAGAAGATATTCCCTTGATTTGATTCTGAAAAAAAAATTAATTTGAGAGTTAAAATGCTGTTCAAGGCTGGAAAAATATATTTTAGTATTATTGATATGCCTTATAAAAGTATTTTTTTTTTTTTTTTTTTTTTTTACAATTTCAATTACAGTATTCAGTTTTTCCAAGAGTAATGTTGGGCTTTGAAACAGTTGGACTTACTAACAAATCCCTAAAACCTCTCCTGTTCATAAGTAGGGAAGCTCCTGTAATATGGATTTTTAGATTCAACTATAGTTCAATACAGCAACATGAAGGTAATTCTACTTCATGTATTCGGAGAGTTTATAGCATCAGTCCTCAGTAAATGGGTGAGATGGCTGAACTCTAATGCTTAACTACTTGGTTCCTATTCACCCAAACCTCCAAGAAAACAGGATGTGACATAAGGTCAGTTTAATGTGAGAACCTCACATGTGAACACATGGGGCAGGGATTTCTTAAAAAATTCACTGAACTCTGATACAACTGGTCTGAACTACACAGAACAAAGCCAAGGGCATAGCATCTATGCCTTTCTAGTTAGAAATGATCTTCCAAGTATGAATTTATATGATCAGCAAGTCTAACCATTTGGCTAAACCCAAAGCTGAAAGTCTTGAGTTTTGACACTTGAAGCTGCTGAAATAAATTGACTGAAATATTATAATGAAAAGAAATAAGCATAAAAATATCAGTCCTTGTAAATCAATGTAAGTGAAATGTCTGTCTTTTAATAGAGAATTCCCATTGGAGTATACGGCTGGTGACAAAGTCCCAGTTTTGATTGCATGTGTCAGCTTAGTGACCCTTGCAAGTTTTCAAGTCTGGTTGAGACCAAGATTTCATTCTTAAGCACCCCCTTGACAGGATGTAAGTCCACAAGAGGAATACTTCAACCCTTATCACACAGCTTAAGTGTACACAATTAGCTACTGAATGCACTGGGGAATTTGTTGGAATGAAGAGTTTTCTACACTCTTCATTCATACTGGGAATCAAACCCAGGCTCTTGTGCCTCTAAGGTAGATTTGCTGACCAATCTTCTATCTTAACAGACTATTTCATTTAGGTCTGACTCGACAGTTTTACCAATTTAACGTAAACTGACATTGTAAATTGAAGCCTACTAAAAGCTTATTTGGGGGGTTGTTTCATAAAACAAACTTTTTTCTAAACATGATAATGAGTAAATGACCTCTGGCTCTACTGATGCAGCCTGTACATTTTACATGTATATATGCATAGATACTCAGCCAGAGGGGCCAAATTATTCCAACACTAAAGAAACCTATGTTTATAGTATTGATTAATAGTTTCTAATATTAGTCTTTGCAAATCAATGAGGTGCTGTAGAATGGATGAAAAAGAAAGTGTGTGTGTGTGTGTGTATTTATGTCATACTAAATCGGTGAAATTGCTTAACTGGCAAAATTTACTTGATTTTTGTAAAGAATAAAAAAAATTAAAAAAATTTTCGTTTCACCTTGATCATGGAATACTTGTTTTATCTCCTTGTTTTGATTAAATGAACTTTTGATCAAATTGAAACTATATATTTATTTTTTGGCAGAAAAGTAAAAAATTTCACCAGTTAGACTGAATCAGTGAAATTGCCTAAGATATATATTATAATTGTATATGTATTCTCTCAATTAGGGAGATAAGAAGGCAAACTAAAAATCCTCTGAACTTCCTTTCTCCAAGATTTTCTGGTTGATTAACAAACTGGTTAATACTATTTCCTGTCCTGCTGAAATAGTGGCAAGGAAGAGAGTTATGGTTGGGGGAGAGCAATGAAATCTATTCAAAGTCTGTATCCTATAGATAACAACTCCAAGAAGAGAGCTATTGTAAGGGCTTTTTTGGAGGAGTCAGAACTAATCAAATGCAGGTGTTTTTATCTTATCCCCTTCTCTCTCTCCCATCTATGTTTGTGTGGCCTACCGGCTCAGATGGCCAGTGATACGGTAATTCATTAACAGGGTTGCCAGATAGTTAGACATTTCTGTCTGAAAAGACACCAGAAAATGGCCGAAAGCAAAAATTGTTTTTTAAACATTATATTCTTGCATTACTGTTACGAGCCTAATTGCTCAACACCCCATTAATTTTGGAAAAAAATTCACTAATCTTCACTTTTATTCAGACCACCTCCTCTGCTAAATAATTTTCAAGAGTACATCTTTACTCTTTACTAGTTGGTGGTGTGGGGATAACTACAGATTTGTCAAAATTTTCCCATTTGAAGACTACTATTAAACTATGCAGTTATCATTAATGCTATCTGCTAATTTCAGCGATATTTTTTTTTTACTGCTGTTAGAATTTTCAGTTCTTGTCAATACTGTATGTTTTTACTTTCTATATTTATCCCGACCCTACAATAAATCTTTTTCTAACGACTTTTTGTTAAGATCTTACTAAATTGTGTTGGTGGCCATAGTTTACTACTCTCAGAGCATATCCCACTCCTCACTGCTTTTTATATTGATAGATTTTCTAACCTTCATGATTATTCCAACCCCTCTGGCCATCAAGCACCTAAAACTACACTCTAAAAATGCAAATTTATTAAAAATATTGCAACAGAGGCAACTTACCTCAAATAATCCTAGATTTCACAGTTGTAAAACAGGGGTCCCAAAGCTTTTTTGACCATCAACTTTTCTATGCAATCCCTGAGTCCTCATAGACCCTAAGGCATGTATTGAAAATAAATGAATAAATAATTTTTTTTTCATTGTTATCATCATTTTTATCATAATTATTATAATAATGATAAAAAAATATAAATTGATTAATTAATCATCATGTTGATGTGCAGTTTTAGATATAGTTTCATTGTTTGTAATTGGAAGAGAAAAGGAAAAATAGATATGGCTGAACCAGAAAATTCATGGTCAAATGCTTTTGAAAAAAAAAGCCAGATTTGTCATTTGGTCTTTTTAATGGCCAGAATGTAACCCTCTACATAAGACTTTTTTCATTGTTATTCTTGCTCAACACCCCTCCCCTGCCTACCAGCAATGATCACATCTTCCTCCTCTTATCATCATTCTTCAATTTTGCCTATCTGTATTCACCCACTCCATAGCATCTTCAACTCGAATAGCTGTCGAAATTCTTTGCACTTCTTCTTTTTCTACTTCATTTAGTGCCAATGTATCTGATGCCAATTGGAGGTTTCTGTTCAGGGCTGCTAAATTTGGTTCTTTCATACCGAATTTGGTTCTTTTTGTTTACACAAAAATTAGGTGCTTTTCTTCAGTTTTATTGATTTGATTTGAATGCACAATAAATATGTTTAGAAACAATAATAAATTGCATTCAATTTCTAAAATGTTTTACTGTCATGAGATACAAGTTATGTGCATGAGTGTACTGTTGGAAGTGTCTTGCCTCCGGAGAGTTTATCTTTTAACCATTGTTATTTGTGAGTTTACCTATGATGGCATACATGGATTCACATTCCATTTTACATTTGTGGATAATAGAGATTTGCATTGCACTGAGTTTGGAGAATAGCATTTTGTTGATCACATTTTTGTACTTATTTCATAAATTTTTATCATTCTTTAAATTCAGCATTTTTATTATGTCATCAGGACATAAACTTTCATTTCACTATGTCAATTGCATCCCTCAGTGTGTCAATACAAAATGCATTGCTAATCATTATGCGCATATTAGCAAATTTATTGAAGAATTGAATGTATTGTTGAGTATTTTATCGTTGTTATATATATTATCATATTTGATTCTTTTTAGGTAGCCATTTTGGTACTTTCATTGGAAAGTTTTCTGCAGCCCTGTTCTCACTCCTTGGCCACCTCAATATGAACGTCTGTCAAAATGCCTTGCTTTTCCTCTCTTCTACTTCATTTAGTGCTAATGTATCTGATGGCAATTGGAGCAGGGCTGCTGAAAGCTTTTCAATGAAGGTACCAAAATGGCCACCTAAATAGAACCAAATTTAGTACGAAAGAAACTAATTCTGTGGTCCTGTTCCCACTCCCTAACCTCAACACCCACTGAACGGCTGTCAAAATTCCTTGTACCTCTTCTACCTCATTTATTGCTAATGTATCTGATGAAGCAATTGGGGGCGTCCCTGTTTATACCAGGGTTTCACAGGCAAACAAAAAACACTCATCACTACCATCGTACTCCTTCTCAAATTAGTGCTCCAAGTGCCGGTATGTCTGCGAGATGCCTCCTGACTATAATATTCGTATCTTCTTGACTTGCACAGTCTGAAACTGCTGACTATACCAACAGGTGTGGAATAAGTAGAAATAGCAGCATGGTCTGATGCTGATGGGTGCATAATGTATATAAGACATGAAACTACTAATTAGATGTCTTCCCTCCTCCCTCCTCACTTTTTCTTTTATTCATTTGCACCCACTTTTTTTTATTGGTTTGTTTATTATTCATTTCTTATATTAGCATATACCCATCAAAAATGGAGGTTAGTTATGTATGGATTGTCACTAAAGAGTCTAAAGCTATTTTGATAGATAATTTATTTTAATAATTCAAGTTTATTTATCTTAAGTCTTTTCTAAACTTGAGCTGTCTTAAAGGATGATTGAACATAAAGCCTTAAAACTAAAAATCATCACTGATATCAATTCTTTTCTTTTTTTTTTATTGATCACCCCCAACACTGCATGCTGCCAAAATATGTGACTGCTTCTATTGAGTGACTAATCAGACCTAATAATTTATTCATTTATTTTTTTAAAAACTCTATTTATTTACATCCCTCTCTTTTGGCTCGTTTTTTTTATTACCCCCCCCCCTTTATTTCCTTAGTGTTATTGTATTGGAGAAGGCCAACTTCTAACTTCCCATTTTCAGATTAGGAATTCAACGTTGTGTTTGACAGTCCCATTAAAAACAAGCCTGAAAGTCTGACTATGGATTTATTACTTCATTTTGGGTAGGGTTGCTAATTTGATTCTCAATATTTACATCTAAAACATCTAAAAACAACTAGATTCTCCATATATATATATATATATATATATATATATATATATATATATATATATATATATAATCCAGGAAATATATTATTACATATTATTAATGAATTAAATGTGACAATATTTCATCAAAATATTACTTTAGCTGTTCAAAATATTACTTATTTTATTACTTTGAAATAAAAGCAAGTATTGTTTTATTAAAACTCATCTAAATACCAATTTCTGACATCTACATGCAACCAAAAAGATCTATTTACACAGAAAACATCTAAATTGGCAACCCTGAGCAAGGGACATAACTCGCATTTCAGTATCTTTGTTTATGTTAGAGATGCTAGCATGTATAAAAGGTGTATTTACAATGATATTTACTAAGTGTTACATAGTATAGCATGATGCCAAATAAAAGGTATAAAAATTATGTTGTACCAGTCATTCAAGTGAAAAGGCTCAGCCCGCTTTGGAAATAGACATTCGTAGCGCAGCTATTCTCCTTTCCACTCAAGCTCTTTTTAGATTCCAGGGTCCCCTGTCCAACAGGGATACAACACAGACAGAAATTCCTTTTTTATTATTTCAGTCCCCTTGGGTGGGGGAGAGACGTATGGGCCCCTCCTGAGAATGTCTGTTCTCGCACCTACTTCTAGCATCTGCATGAAATATGCAAATTGTCTATGAGATGAGGGCCCTCAAAGTTCATTCATATTTTAACACAACATTTGATTGCAGCTGTAGATCCAAGGGTCTGGCCCAGGCAAAGCATAATTAGAATTTTTAAAAAAAATTCTCAAGAAATCATCTTTTAACTGCTTGTTTGGGCTCCTATCATAGAGCAATGGTTAACCTGCTGATCTTGCAAGCTTTAGTTAATGAAATCATTTCTCATGGTTCTCATCAGTGATGGCCCACTCAAACAAAGTTCTCCAGAGTACGGGTCCTGACCCATTACTGTGTCACAAGGTCCTGCTGACTGGGTTGCAGGTTCACAATGAATGAAAAAAAGAGTAAGTCAGAAATATATTGGTGATAATGAAATAATGACTATCTGAAATATGAACATATCTAATAATTTCATTATTACCTTTTGTCATCAATAATTGATTTATTAAACCTATTAGATCATAAACTGTCTGGATAGTCATCCAATAATAACCATCAAATGTTTACTGCTGATCATAAAAAATTTTCCTAGACATTATGAGTAAATGTTCACATTTTCAGCCCTCTCACTCCATTGATGCTGCCTATACACATGAAACTTAGTTAGCCAGCCATGTTGACTAATAGATAGTTTTGTTTGGTCATTGAAATTTCTCTCCTCCTCCCCATCACCCCTGTACTAAAAGCCTATTTTAAAAAAGAATTTTCAAAAAATGAAAAGAAAATGTATTTTTCTGTACATAAGTAGTGAATGTTTGAAATTCCTACCCTCTATCCATTGGTGCAACTTTTAAGTGTGATACATATGTACATGAATATATACTTAATCAGCTAGCCAGAATCACTTGAAAACCAAAGAATCCTAAGTTGACAGCTTTGGTTTACAGTTTCTAACAAATATATATGCATGCTTTTGCTACTTACTCTTCTGTTGTTTATACCTGTTTATTCTGCACTTTTGTGCATCACTGATAACAGAAATCTTACTTTCATAATTTGTTTTTGCTCTTAATGTTCCCTGTCAATGATGTTGTTTATCTAAGATCTGTTGACCTTTTTAAGACAAGAAGTTGGTTTTTTGTTTGTTTGCTTTTTTTAACCATAAAATAAAATCATCAAAAGCTTTGTTTTGATGTTATATATTTGATGAGTTTTCCATGTTTATTCCATTCATTCCATGATCATTGTCATTACTATTCTGAATAATTCTCCCATCTTTTTAGATGTGCTAGCAACTCCAGTGAGGAATCCTATCACAGACTGACTAGAACACTCCCACCATCTCCTTCTATATATGCTTGAATGTACATGGGAGAGAACTTGTATTAACTGTATTTTTGAGAGAATTATCCCTTCCTAGATCTTCAAACAAGAAAAAATTGGATTGAATCAGCACATCTTACACAATACTACGTAATCAAAAGCTCATATGCATAATCACATTTTCCACCCCCGCCCCCATTATAATGCGGTTGGAATTATCCAAGAAAGCTGACTGAATTACAACTGACCCGCGGCAAAATTTAGCCGTTTTGGAGCTAAATTGATAATTTGGGGTCCACCATCTACCAGTGATATAACGAGAACCATGCTACCACAAACCATGTTATAATGGGGGAGTCCTGTATTTGTTCTGTGATTAATGTCAATTTCACAGATACTTCGTGGAGTGGTGTTACTATTACTGGCATAGAATCAGCAGATTGAGTTCGAATTACAGCTGAGGTTGTGTACATTTACTTTGTACTAATCCCTTGGTAAAGGCATGAATTCAATTCTCCCCTTATCCTCAAATATGAGTAAATAGCATGGCATGTGCAACCCCTTATTCCTATATGGCAGTTTACCCAATAAATGTTATTGACAGAAAAAAACCTTCATCTTGGCAATCACTATAGCTGGTACCAAGCCAGGTTGAGAAATTGGTAGGGTTGGGCAACTCCACCCTGTGAAAATCTACTTGCTATTGAAACCACAGCAGTAGTTGCAGCCCTATGTTCCCCCGGGGATCTATAGGAATAAGCCGAAACAGTATAGTATAACAAGAAATAAACACAATAATAAAATTAGCAAGGCTGTTTCAGGGTCAAACCCCAGGCTGATTCCATTGGAACAAACCATACATGTGATCCATATATAGATAGAAAAATGCAACTATTTCAACCACTGATCTGAATTTTTAAAAGAAGAATATTCTCCCTATTCATTGAGAGGAGTGTGTGCAAAATTTTAAGTTTGTACTATGAATAGTTAGGGCTATACAAATAACGCATACAGAGATAGTAAATGAAAATGACAATTGGAAGGTGAAGTGAACAACTCAAGTGATAGGTGTTAGATCTCAAAATTTTTTATCATTTTTCCGTGGGTGCAGTTCGATGCATTTCAACGAGGACCTGCTATCTTTTCTCAGAGAAAATTGTTTGTGGCGGTTTCACAGAAAAATCTACTAATTATATTTCGATGCTGAAGAGAATGTGAAAATTTTTTTCTTTTTCTTGCAAAGATAGAGAAATGTAACTATTAGGCTGGAATTTTAAACTTTTTATATAAACCTTTCAGTGGAGCTGAAATAAAGTTGCATGCCAAATTTCATCCTCCTCAGTTGCCTTGAGGGGTTCTAACTATGGTGTGGGTTATTATTGTTGTCATTGTCGTTACCAGAGGATAAATGAAGTTTAGTAGGAGTTAGACAATATCTGTTGGAATCAGGAATGTAACCTGACTCTTTATCAGCTAATATGTAATAAAAAGGATCAAAGTAGAAAAGTTATGCTTATTTCATAGTATAACTTGTAAGAAATGTGCAGGGCATTTGTGACTTTTCCTGTTTCAAAATGGCTTCCACTCCAGCAGCCAAATGTCAGCTGCTGATCGCAACTTCAAAGTCTAAGTAGACATTTTCAACATTTTTCCCTTTGTAAATTAAAAAATGATTTGTTCATTTACCAAAAAAAAAAAAAAAAGATATGCTGTACCCCAAACCTGGTATGCCTGAAGCACTAACGTCTATTGTCCCAATGAAAGTAATGAGACTTTTCACCTGAACTGGAAATGCATTCTGCGAGTTGAAGCACTAACTATGAGCCCTAACCCTACCTACGAACACTAAACCTACTTACTAACCTAAACAATAAAAAATGTTCTTTTGATGAAACTTGTCATCTGTTTCTTTGACTTTAAATTTGCCATCAGCAGCTGCCACTCACCCACTGGTGCGGTGGCCATTTTGAAACAGGGATGGAAAAAATAGCCATGTGCAGTTTGATAAGGACCTTCTATCTCTGCTGAATTTTAGATTCACTATTTGAATGTTATCATCATACATTCTATGTGATAGAATATACATAATATAACTTCGAAATAATGGTGTTGCATGTCTTATATTCATATATAAGATATGGTGAGTTAGTGTTATAGCTGTGCGCACTCTTTCTCTTCCTCATTTTCCTCCCTCCTCCTCTCACTTTTTGGTAAGAGACACATTAGATGTTATTCTATATTTTATTCTATAAGTTATGGAAGTAACTTCTTTTCTGTTTTTGTTTCAGTATTCTAAGACGGTTATTTTAAAATTATTCTCAAGATATTTAAATCTAAAAACCTAATTCTTACAAACATAAGTTCATCTTGTGTTTTGTTTTTATTGGTGGATGCATTTAATGTACATGTTATGGTTCTTTTAGATCATTTTCGACATCCCGACTGTTAAACTGTCAATATATATTATATAAATTTTATCATATATATTGCAACTTTAAAATAATGGTATCATATGTCATATATATATATATGAGGGAGAAAGAGAGAATGTGTTATGGCCGTCTGCTTTCTTTCTCTTGAATTGCCTTTTCCTCTCTTTCTCTTTGCTCTCTGTAAGAGAGACAAATATCCCAACGCCCCCATCCCTAGGGGTATTTCACCCTCATGCGTTGTAGGCAGATTTGGAATGAGGTTGCTTGCTAGATTGGTTTCTGATTCTTTGTAGGACACATGTGGACAAGATTCACTTTCTCTCACCAACAACTTGTTTCCAACAAAGGAGTGTTGAAAAAAAAAGGCCTGTGGTTCTCAGAAATTTGGTGACTTTGTCAAGACTGGTCTCAGATACAGGCAGCTTCCCCCCCCCACCCTGGGCATCAATTGACAGGGGGTGCCTGTCATGTATATGAGACAGTAGGACTTGACAAATACAAATGGGTAAAATAAATAGATCAAACAGTATAAATAAAAAGTTAAAATAAGAAGACTTCCTGATGTGAAATCGGATTTTTCAGGAATATATGACAATTGAATACTTTCTGTTGTGGTGTAAGTAAGAGAAACAATTGGCAAAGGAAATTCTCAAGACTGACAACAAACTCAGTCAGACTTGGCTAGTTAAGAGAGATAGTGCTCACAATAGCTGGGGTCTAGGAGGGAAGGTTAGTGAGTTGAGGCATGATTACAAGTAAATGAATATATAATCAGGTCACTCATTAGAAATTGTCAGGTGACCAATACCTTTTGACAGCTTGCCATGTTGCGAGGAATTCATTAAGAAATTGGATATTGGGTTGATCAGTGAATAAGTTATTTCTCTCAGCTTTTGTTGGGCAGTGATCATTAACAAGTCATTACTTGTATTTGAAGTTTGTGGACTAAAATTTTTTTTTTTTCTCTTTCTGGATATAATGAGTAGATGTTTATTTTTTTGTCAGCTGTCTAGCTCTGTTGATATAGCCAGTACATAACACCCAAATAGATGGCCAGCCAGGCAAAATCACTTGAAATAGAAGAAACCTATGTTGACAGTTTCTAAAATTCAGATGATGGATGTGCTTGTTCAATAATACAAGTTTGCTCCTACATGCTCTCGGACATGTATAGAAGGTGGGAGAGGAAATGAGAGGTGGTGGTAGTGTTTTGGTATGTTAGCCTGTCAGTCAGTGATGGTCAACGTTTCATGCATCTAAAAATGCCTCATGATCATCAGAAATCTGCCGACTTTGTTCATCATTCCTACTTGATGCAACTTATTGCATTAGTCTCATGGACCAACCATAACACTAGTGCATTTTGTTAATTTATTGCACACACATCCACATTTTGCAGCAGATTCTACTATTTACATTTTGTGGTTAGAATCATATTCATCATCCAAATTTTAATTTCTCTGTGCATCCATAATAAGATGACTGTAATTTCTACGATGCTGAACATTAAAGTTTTTCTAAATAATTTCCTTGCAAAAGTAGACCTTCTATTGTATATTCTATGTCAAATAGATAAGCGAGTACCAAATAAATTAGTCACCACTGATAAGATTAGTTTGCTTTACTAAAAGTAAGATTTGACATGCTAGGTTAGCTATGAATGGTTATATAAATGGGTGTGTCCTCATGAGACTTATGTTTCTGGTGACTCCTCAGTAAGTGGATCTCATTTATGAATATATGCATGACCTATTTCTTCTGTGACAGAAACCTAATCTAGACCTTCCATTGGCAAAGTATGATTCTATTTCTAAGAAACTACAGTCCAAGAACCTTCTCTAGTTGCCGTGTCTTCTAATATTGCAAATGTGTGTATATATACATATATATATATATATATATATATATGTATTGTGATTAATGAAGCATCAGCAATAAAGATATATTCCAATGACAGAATAACTTGAGACTAATTCATATCCTGCTTGCTTATTTTTATACTTTGATAGTGATTCATTTTTGACAGATTTTTTAAAAATTAAGGATTTTTACTGATTTAAATTTTTTTTTAATCTAACAATAAAATACCATTGTCACTTTTTCTTCAAATATCTATTTGTCTGCCTCACTATTCCAAATTAATATGTAAAATCAAGAAACGCTACTGTGATTTGATTGTCTGACATGGATCTTAGTAGCCTGATGGCATAGAAATGAGCTTTGACTACAGATATTGATGTAGGATTTTAAACCTGAAGGAAGTATTGTTAGTCAGTCAAAGTAGGGGGAAGCGGATAATAAAGCAGCTAAAGTCATAAGACAAATGGCCTATTTTTTTAAAAAAGCATCAATGAAAATAGGTCACCGGAAATAGTAGGTCACTTTGACAAGCAAATTACAGATGGATTGAAAGAACATACAATGGGCTACAATTACAGAATATTTATTAGTTTAATATTCAATATCACTAGCTTGATATTTTATATTTATTACCATATTTTGTTGAGTACAATGCAACCTTGAATAAAATGCGACCCAAACAATTTTGTAGCTAAAAATCAGGGATGTTTTCTATCCTCTTAGTGCTGCAAATCTAAAAACACACTAAACAGAAAAAATAAAACACAAACTGTTTGAACTCGTACGGTTTCTCTTTTCATTCAGTAACTTTTGGTTTGAATTAACCTTAACCTAAAGATCCAAATTTTGTATATTTGTTGATTTGTTACCATATTTTATTCATTTTTGATGGGTTCTACTTTTGACTGAAAACAAATCGTGGCAGAGAAATGTTAATTCATGATATGAATTTTCGTAGATGTGTAATACTTTTTAGCTTGACTCTGGTAGGCCACTCCTATACCAACTATCACTTAGCCTTGATTTCAAATCAAAGGGATATGCTAGACAAACACTGAAGAGTTTACTGCCCTAAATTAGGTCAAGATTGCTCTTGTCCTTGTTGTTAAGATAGGAAAACAGAATCAGCTCCAGCCTCTGCCTTGGACTGGAGTTTGAAAGAAAATATAATACAGATGCACACGCTCTCATCTTAACTTCTGAAAACCAAAAAACTCAAAGCTGAACATATATCTGTATTGTCCAACCAAAAGGAAGCATTTGCAATTATCAATTAAGATATTGATGCCATTCTCAAATTTCAAAGATTCCAAATTCCTAAAAATATAGTGTCACGTGCTGTATTAATCTTGAGGCACAGACCCTTAGACTCTAAGAGGCCTTAAATTCTTGGCTTATCCAGAGTTTTATGGTGAATAGTAAGAATCAATTTAGTTTCCTGTAATGTGAATTCAAAATTTAAAAAGAAGAATAACTTGCCATCACAGTCAATAATTGAACAGCTATTGCATCAAATCTTAAGTCATGTAAAAAAAATTAAACTTGGTCTGAGTAAATTTTATTCATGACATCACTGGCATCTTCTACTGGAAGAGAAAAAAACATCTAGATTCTGGACAATTTAGATGTTTTTTACTCTTTCTTTTTTCTGGAGAATCTAAATGTAATTGACAAACCTATCAAAATAAGGCCCAAATTGGTGAAAAAAGGCCTTTTTGAATTTTTTTTAATCAAAAATTAATAAAAAACATTTTCTAAAAAGGGTCTAGGAGTACTGATACCAATTTTCAAATCTGTAAACAAAACAGTATGATCAGGTGCCTTGGAATACAAACAAACACATGCTCATATAAAAATGGACAGAACCCTTCGCCATCTTCGATTCTTTTGTTGGACTGTTGATATAATGGTTGCTGCATTATCATCTGAAATGGTCGAACTCAATGCTGTTTTTTAAGTCATGACATTTAGGCTCAGTCTTATAGGTTGTCAGGGTCAAAGAAAGCCAACTGTGTTAAAATTGAACTGCAATAATCAGGATTGCTAATTTAGCAATTCTTTTTTTTCTTTTTTCAGTAGATTGATATTTTGGTGTCCACCATTCACCCATGTTATATTTCAAACTGTATTATGACAGGGGAGGACTACACCTGCTATTTGAAACTGTTTTTTCTTTCATATGATATCAAATTTTGATGAAAGAGCAGATGTGTCAACACACTTCTGAGACATTTTTCAGTTAGTCTGTCGGTCAGTCCAAGTTATGTTAAACTAGAGAAATAGAATGAAAGGCAGGGATAGGTGATATCAAATGATGTAAAAGGCCTAACATATGTTCAGCTAATTTTTATTTTTTTTTTTTACTGCCTATGATATCATAATAGTATCAATATATTAACCCCAATCAAAGGTGTTAATCACCTAAAATCACTAACCTTAAACACCTGGTTAATCATAAAAGTTGAAGGCACTATAGTAATCGAGCAAGTGTAGAATTGCTGACTTGGAATAGATAATTTTCAGAAGCATTTAGCTTGTGACCCATAGCATATGCTGCTTAGTTAATCTGGCACTGTGTACCACTGTGCAACTAACTGACTTACTCAATAAAGAATGATGAAATTAGCATTATCCTGTTATTTTGATGAGAACAAGTATTGACCATCTTAATGTTTGCTTGACTTGGCTCACTTGGTAAAGTTCGACTTGAGTCACTCTATATTTTTTTTTCTTTCTATATCAATTTCCTTAAGATATCGCATGGGATCTTTCATTTTTGAAGACAAATTATTTGGGAATTTCTAGCCTACCTTCGCCAATTCTGTTTATCTTAAAACCATCAGAACATCCCAATACTGGGTGCAGCTGTGGTGTGAAGATAATGGGTGCTGCTTTGTTATTTTTGCTGTATTCAGTGTTTGTTTAAAGGGCCATAAAGTAAAGCCATCAAGATGTGTCCTTTCCTCTGGGGCCCCAAAATAAATTGCCCCTCTGTAGAGTAAATCAGAAAATTGCAAATAGCTTCAAGTAGATTTAGAATAAGAAACCGTCAACCAAAACAGTCAATATAGGTTTCTTCAGTTTTCAAGTTGGTCTGACTGACTCAGTGGCTATGAACTGTGTGTAGGTGCGTACTGGATGTTCTAATAGAAAAAGAGTCCTGAAATTTTCAACATTTATTCCTTGTTATTTCTAGGAAAAAAAATTTGTTTTTTAAAAATTCTTGCCAAAGTAGGTTTTTAATGGGGAGGGTCAATTTGCAATTTAAGTTTTTGCTAAATTGGTCCCTTAGTTTATGTCTGGTTACATTTACATTTGTTTTTTGAAAATTCAGATTTAAAAACAAAAAGAAAGAAAAGTAACTTATTCATTGATTACCCATTTTTCCAATGATCTAATTGATAAACCTCAACAGATCTTGCTGCTAAAAGATGTTGGTTATGTGATGGTTTTTATTGAGTAACTAACCAGACCTGCAAATTTGATCTCTTCCAGTGCTGAAAACTAATCTCGCTATTTTCATACATTTAATTAACAAGTTTCAAAGATTATTGTTGTTGTAAACTGAAGTCAATAATTGATTTTATGCTCTATCATTTGGGTACGTTAAGCTTAGTGTCACTGTTTTGTCTACCTCTCTTCATCTGTCACTCTTTCTCTTTCTCTCTCTCTCTTTTGCCTCCCTTTCTCTCTCTCTCTTTTGCCTCCCTTTCTCTCTCTCTCTTTTGCCTCCCTTTCTCTCTCTCTCTTTTGCCTCCCTTTCTCTCTCTCTCTTTTGCCTCCCTTTCTCTCTCTCTCTTTTGCCTCCCTTTCTCTCTGCCTCTTTCGCCTCCCTTTCTCTCTGCCTCTTTCGCCTCCCTTTCTCTCTGCCTCTTTCGCCTCCCTTTCTCTCTGCCTCTTTCGCCTCCCTTTCTCTCTGCCTCTTTCGCCTCCCTTTCTCTCTGCCTCTTTCGCCTCCCTTTCTCTCTCCCTCTTTCGCCTCCCTTTCTCTCTGCCTCTTTCGCCTCCCTTTCTCTCTGCCTCTTTCGCCTCCCTTTCTCTCTGCCTCTTTCGCCTCCCTTTCTCTCTCCCTCTTTCGCCTCCCTTTCTCTCTCCCTCTTTCGCCTCCTTTTTTCCACACTCTGTTCCACTCTGTCTCCTTTTTGTCTCTCCCACTCTGTCTCCTTTTTCTCTCTTTGATGTTCTGGCGCTGATTGCCGCCACAAGCTGACATGCTGAAATAAGAGCTTCATCCTTAGCTAAGTGGTGCCTATTTAGATGCTTCTCCTTTGCATCCAAAATGATATTTTCATTTAATTTATAATAATAGAATAAATAGTATTTTAGTAAAATATTGAAATATCAAAGATTAAAGTCATATAGAATTCATTGTTGATATATAATATATTTCCTAAGGTATTGTATACCTACATACCAGGCATTCTTTGTCACAATTTTAAATGTCAACATGAAAATACAGTTGACAACACGAGAGTTATGCTAAATCTTCACACAAGAAAGAACTGGTGCACATATGGTCTGACATTCAGGGTTGTTTACCATTCCCAATGAATTCATAAAAACAACAAAAGAACAAACCCCACAGATAATGAATTCATGAGAGCAACTGAAGAATAATCCCCACAAACAATGAATCCATAAGAGCAACTTACAAGGCTAAAGAATTCCAACTGCCCTGCTATTTATCAATATCTAATGAGGGGAAGGAGTGGATTCATGCCTCTATCAAGGGTATTAGTGTGAAATGAATGTAAACAGTTCAACCAAAACTTGGATTTGGTTCAATTCCACTTTCCATGTCAGTAAATGCTATGCCACTGATCACTTGACAAGATATATGAGGTGGTTTTGGAAAATTCCCAGGCCCTAAAAAAAATACACATGCAATCATTGTTACCCAGCCTACTGAGTCTGCCAATAAGCTTTGTGCTTTCTACTCTTTATGTTCTTGTATTTTGTGACGTGGTGTGAGAACATCTCTGTGATTTTGCATCAAATTTTGTGTGAAGCTTAGCAAATCTGATACCAAGACCCTTGATATGCTTTGTCAGGCTTTTCGTAAACATTCTTTAGGTTGAATGCAGGTTTTTGAGTTGCCAGCCAAATGTCAGTTTAAGGTTTACCATAATTCACCAAGTATTTTTTTTGTACAACTGTCTGTCTACACATAACTCAAGAATGGCTAGAGCTATGGCCACTAAAGTTTTTGAGGTTACTAATGGGACAGTGGAGCATGTTTTGGCATATTCATTTTTTGAAAATGTTTCGGCCTCTTCTGGGAACTTTCTGATAGAAACTTCAGTGGCTACAACTCTAGCCATCCTTGAGTTATGTGTTGACAGACAGATGTTGAAAAAAGATACTTGGTAAATAATAGTAAATCTTGAAGTGACTGATAGTCCTTCATATGGATATCCTTAAAGTCAGAGCCAGCCTGATACATAAGCAAACTAAGCAGCAACATAGTACCCTATGTTCACCACAAAGTCCCCAAGAGGTGGTTAGGGTCCTGAAATCAATTTCTGCTCAAAGTGAATCTATGTCATTCCCCCTCTTTCTTCCATTAATCAATTGAAGAAATTAGACCTAATCTTATTTTTTTTTTTCTCTCTGTTAGCTTGCAGGAATTCAAGTATTATTTTAAGAGCCAAAATTGGATCACATAGATCTGAACAGAATTTATATTCTCTCTCCAAATCTCCTTGTGTCTTACTTAGACAAAGATGTCACTGATACAGGAATGCCACCAAATCGCCATTATTGCTATTATAGGATAGCATTGATAACCGATCCTAATCTGAACTGGAACTAAGCCAAAATGTTTGATCTTTATGATGTAAGCAATACTCTTCGTATTGTTTTTGTCTTTTGGAAGGTGTCAAAGGCTTGAAGTGAGATCATGTTATCTTTCAACTTGGAGTATATGCAAGTTAAATGTGTAACGATGTAAATTATATTCGTTTGCTTCTGCAATTATTTTTATTGGACAAAATATTGTAAATCCTCATTACATTGCTGGGATCCATGTTGTAACTGAGCTGTGATAACTGTGGAATGGGTGTGGATGATATTTGAAAGTGGTTGAGAGAAAAAACTCGAATTTCCAGTGCTTTCTACATTGATAACTTTCCTGGGTCATCACAGTGGTCTCAAGAAAACGGGTTGCATTTTTTACAGTTGGTTTGCTGGTGTAAGTTGAATATATTTCTTAGTGGTAGAGTCCAAAATATCAGGCTGAGGAGTTCAGAGAATATTCTGTTTTTTTTTTTTTCAGTTTTCTGATAAATGGACAGTAATATAGGTGAAAATGGGGGTTCACCAATCACCTTCCTTCCATTGCGAACCACATTATATTGAGGTACCCCTGAATCATTATTTTGACTAATACATATCTTCATCTTGATTTTTTTGCTGCTTTTTATTGCAACTCTTACATCCTTAATTTGTTTTACAAATAATTTCTTTAATTTTGAGATGGGAACCAAATTGTAATTGGTACTCGTTGTTTATTTTTGATTAACCATGGTTCAATTATAACACTGTCTTTCTAGGACTCTAACACCTGTATTATAAAGAGGGACTGCTTCATAAAAACCAACATCATAATGAAGATTTGAGAAGTACAGAATATGCCTACAAGGCATATTTGATTGACATGCTGTTGAAGTTTTTGTAGCCTAATCGGTAATGCACCATAATGGTAAGACAGGCACCCAAGGATAAGAAATGCAAATTCAGATCTCACTAGAGCAACAATTCTCAAAGTGGGTGCTACTGCCTCCTTGGAAGTGCTGTAAGACTCAAAAGGGTGCTGTAAGGCAAAGATAGAGGAGTAAATATGAAGAATTTTTGTTTCCATTGTCATGTTTATTTAATGGTTAGTCTTTTTATGCTTGTCTTGTTGGCTGTTGCCTAGAGTTCCATTGCCATACAAGGAATGGATGTAAATATTCAAAGTTATAGTCACCATCTGGTTGACAAACCATAGTAGGCCATAAAATTCAATCAACCTACAGAAGTCTGTAGACATTTATTGCTTGAGATAATTTATGTATAAGACGCTTTTGTTTAGGATTCCATTGACTTGACAAAATCCTCAAAACATTTCTCTTCATTCTGATACTCTTGAAATCTCAACTTATTGTCTGTATTGCTGCTTGGATCAATTTCAGTGTATAACAATACCGGAAGTCCTGGACTTAATGTTTTACTTATGGACAACTCATACTTACGAATGAACAGCCATAAAGAAGGGGTGTCAAGTTTGACATTTTTCTGGCTGATTTTTTTTTTGTTAAGCTGATAGAAATCTCTACAATAGTCAATTAATAAGTTTAATAAGAGTAAATGTACAATTTTCATTAATTTGTTTTAGAATCTTATTTTATTTGTGAGCATTAAATAAGATTATGTGTGCATATATATCATTTTCAGCTATAAAATTAGCTGGAAATGAAAAACTCTGCTGATTCTTGCCATTTTTAAAGACAGTTCTAGCTATAAGTTAAGAAAGCATAGGTACTTGGCAACAATGCTATAATGTTTTTTCCTCAACTGTTGTCTGATTATTTCTAGATGATTCTAATTCAATAGATATACTAATGACCAGTACATTCTTCTTCAAGTATAAAAAAACAAAATAGCACCAAAAATTGTTGCATATCCTTCTCTCCTTTGCACATTGAATGTTTCTCAGTGCTCAGGGAAATTTGTCCTATTGAAGAGTTTTCTATACTCTTTGCTGACATAGGGAAATAGACCAGGCACCTTCTGTGTGTGAAACAGCCGTGCCAATCATTATGCTGTTCAAGTGGATGCAAAAATTGTATACTTGATAATGAATCTTTATTTGGAATGCACTGTACAGTTCTTTGTTTTTGGTATACTTAACAAGTTGACTACAGATCATGGTATTTGAGATTTGGTCAGTTTCAGGTAAGATACAATGAAGTTGCTCTCAGTTTCTCATATGACTGGCACTGATCCAAGGAGGGAGGTTGAAGGGGTCAATTGAAATGTTTTTTTTTAAATACATGGAATGAGAATTTTTTTTTTTTTTTTTTTTTTTTTTTCTCAAGAAATTTTATAAATAAAAAACCCAAATAATCCCATGTAAGTTTAAATCAGCCTTAAAAAACAAAAAAACAAAATTTTTTTGTTCTGTATCTGTTAAGTAAATCATCCTGCATCTTATTCTACAAAAAATCTCTATTTATTGGATCTGTAGAAAATTTCTTTGATTAATTTTTTTTACTTTATTCTTTTGACAGCTGTAGTGCTGAATCTCATGTATAACCATGTGTACACCAAGTTAATTTGAAATAAGGTTGCCTTGCTCATATATGGATGACATTCACATATTTATTAGTGAAAATATTTTTTTCTATTTGGATTAGCGTCTGCGAGCATTTACCCTCTGCAACCTCTATCAAAATCCTTCTGGAACTAGAGCAGATCTCTTACAGGAAGTCAATTATGCACTTAAACTTTTTGTTTATTCTACCAGATGAAGTAGGTCCATGCATATTCTAACAGATGCCTGTGGGTCCCGGTATATTTCTAAAAGATCTTAGTGGGTCCAAATACAAAACACTGAAAAGCCTTGAATTGGATTCTTATTTCTCCATTAAGTCAGCAATTGTCTACAACCTTTAAATTGAAAGAAAAATGTCAATTTCAAGGGAAAAACTTCTGATTAGAATTATCTCCCTTTGACCATCAGATGAATTTTTTTTTTAAAACTCTCTTCTATTCACAGAAGAGTTTCATAATTTTTAAGAGTTCCGCTGTCAAGTACAAGTGGTTGATGAATGTAGATTTTATATTCACAAATTAGAGAAAAGTTCTGTATTCAAACAGTCCCTTATTAGTCAGCTCTCAATACAAATGTTATCTATTTTCAAGCTTCAGTTTTTCATGCTAGGATCCACTGAATTAGGTTTGTTCCTATGGAGTGTGGCCATCAAGATATAAATCATTGGTTCGAGTGAAGTGTTTTCATGCAAAAATAAAAATCATCAACTATGACTGCTGCTGCTGATCTCAATCTAAAAATGATAAATTTGCAATTTCAATTATGATCCAGATGGAAGATGGTGGTTTTTTTTTTTTTGGTTTTTTTTTGCTCATCTGTTGCAAAGTTGATCATAGATCTGAGTTGGAATAAAAAAAATTTCTTGTATGCACTTGCCAGATAAATCTGCTATATATCATTGATGAAATATATGCTCTAAAAGGGGATAGTAGTCTGAAAATGTTTGGGAAACGCTGATACAAAGCATTGTTTTGCAAGATAGTCTAGCAGATAATTATGATTGTGTTGTGAATCCTCATTAGGTATTCCATATAAAATGGCCTTGTGCAAGACTAACATAAGCTTAGTAAATAGTTATAAATTCTCTGAATAGGGCATAAAGAAATGATCATCAAGAAAGTAAGTTTTGCTTAGTCAATAAGAGGTTACCTTAATGAAATAAATACAGGCCTCCCGAATTATTACGCGGGACTCATGGTGCAATAACTGCAGAGTAGGTATAGGTGATATTGAAGGGAAGGCAACATTTCTTATCAATAGTTTTCTTCATATATTTTTAGGATATTTGATTTTGCTCATGACATAAAATGAACCATGAATAAAACTTGCCATTACAACCAATAATTGAACAACCTCAGTGTCAAAATTTGAAGTAAGAAATTCCATCTAGGAATAAACATGGTCAAAATAAATTCTATTTATGTCATCACTGGCAGAAAACCACTGGAAAATATCTAAAATAGAGTAAAGAAAAAAAAATTTGAAATATCCAGATTCTGGAGAATCTGTTATTATTAAATCCATTCAAAATAAGACTCAAAAGTTTTTTTTTTTTTTTTTCTTTTTGTTTTTTTTTGTTTTTTTCCCCAAAAATGAGAAAAAAACATTTTTTTAGAAGGATTGTAGTGGAGTACTGATGTTAATTTTCAAGTCTGTAAACAAAATGGTATGGCTAGCAGTGCTGGAGCACATGAACTAACCCTATGCCATCTTTGATGGCTACGGTAGTTCTATCATACTCAAAGGTGAATTAGGTGAAATTAATCAAAAATATGAGGAAATTTAGTCATGGGTGAATGAAATTTTGTGAAAATGTATTTTGAGTGGATGAGACTGAAATAGTTTAAGAAACCCTGGTTTAAGCCATGGATGAAGGGAAAGGTACAGTGTGTGGGACGGCGTGTGTAGTTTATTGAAAGGGAAGAATAAGGAAAAATATCTGGTGTCAAGATACATAACCTCTCAAAGGAAATTTACCAGGTGATCCGGTGTTTATGACTTGGGCAACTGGGTTAAATTCTGATCTAACAAAACTTGGTTACAGGGTTGCCTATTTAGCTCTTATAATGCTTTTAACTCCTATTAGTCTGCATCTAGCTATTAGCTCCTAATTTAGCTCCTTTTCAGTTTATCTAATTTTTGTACAGGGTTGCCAATTTGGTAATTTTTCAGCCAAATATAGCTCCTTTTTAGTGCATTTAGCTCTAATAGGTGTGCATCTAGTTCTTAGCTTCTAATTAAGCTCCTTTTCAATTTATCTAATTTGTCTAACTTTCTTTAAATGTATTTTTCCATTTGTGAAATAATACATGAATATCAGGCAAGTAAAATTAAAATTGTATAAAATACCATGTAATTATGCGTGAATTGATTGCAAATTGAATAAATTCAATATTTTAGTCATATTAAGTCTTTCGATGAAATTCTATTTTTATTAGCATTTTCCTGGACGGGTAAGTGATAATATAGGCAAAAATGTTGAGGTCTACAACCTGCTACCTTATATCTTGAACCGCACTCTTTTGAGGGACACTTGTATTTATCTCCTTTTTCTTGCAGCTCTAGCTCTAACATCTATATTCAAGTTAACAGTGCAAGATCTAAATTGTAAAAAGTAGTAAGTTTGTAATGAAAGTAGCCCAGTAAATTTTTTTTTTTTTTTTTTTTTTTTTGTGTCCTTGTGTGTCTATAAGAGGCTTGGTTGGTAGGTCTGTCTGTCCCAGTATTGTTTTTCAGCTGTTTTGAGTCCAATTCACTTGAAACTTTGGAGAAAGGTTTCCTTGATGAGATGTTTCTTACCTAGAAGAATCTTCTACTTGAGATCATGTGGTCTAGCAATAGTGATGTTTAAGCTCAATAGTGGATACCTCATTGAACTTCCAGTTCATGTTACTGATTGGTACGCATTACAAAGTATTAGATTTTAATAAGTATTCTGCACAATTTAATGGTGTTATTGATATCATATAATTATGTATTTAATTTAAAAAATGCAATAAGATAAGTTATCAATATTTGGTGCAAGAAACATAATTGTTTTGCAGATTTTCACAGCTGAAAAGTATCAAGTTTTCACGAAATATCCAATCAGGAATTAATTTGAGGGTTTGGGATTTTTAGAAAGGGATTATATGATAAATTAGAAATAGTTATCTCTCATCATCATCATCATCAGTCTTTTAACGTCTGTTGTTGGACATAGACCTTCTCCAAGATCTGCCACATTTCTCTATCATGGGCGTCACGTAGCCAGTATTTTCTGAATTTGTCCAGTTCATCTCTCCATCTTGTTTTTTGTCGGCCTTGGTTTCACATGTGGTCTCTGGGGATCCATGTTGTGAGTCGTGATGTCCATCAGTTGTCATTCATTCTTGCAACATGACTAACCCATCGCCATTCGAGTTTTCTAATGGATTCTATGATGTCTCTGGCCCTGTTTTCTTTCTGATATATTGTGCTGTCTTGTGATCTCTCCATGTGAGGTTGTGCCTGATCCTCTCATGTGTGCATTGCATGCTTCTCAGTTTGCAGGTTTATCTCTTGGTTAGGTTCCATGTTTCAGCTCCATAAGTGACTATCGGGAGGATGCATTGGTTTTATACTCTTCTTTTTAGGATTATTGGGATTGTCTTGTTTTTAAAGGTTGAGCTTGCTCTGTTGAACGCTTGCCATCCTAGAGTGATTCACTGCTTGATTTCTTCTTTTGTGGATTTCTTAGAGATTTGCTGTCCTAAGTATATGTAATGGTCTACTTTCCCCAGTTTTGAATCTTCGGTTTTGACAGTTATGTCTTTAATCCTGATGTGATTGTTGCTCATGACCTTTGTTTTACTGTAGTTCATGTGTTGGCCAACTCTTTTGCTTTCTTCATTTAGTTCAAGGTCGTATAGGTTCTCTGCAAAAAGTGCAATGTCGTCTGCAAATCTGAGGTTGCTCAGATATTCGCCGTCTATTTTGATTCCTCTATTTTCCCTGTCCAGGTTACGGAAGATCATCTCGAGACAGGCTATGAAGAGTTTGGGTTAGCTGGTATCGCCTTGTCTTACTACTTTTTCGAGTTGGAAGAGTTAAGTCTTCATGTAGCCTGATAAAAGAGTTGCTGTGATTGTATATATGTTGTAGTGCTCAGACATCTACCAGGTCTACACTTTGTAGAGTGATAGCTTTCATGACTATGTAGAATTTCTACAGAGTCAAATGCCTTCTTGAATTCTATAAATGCTACAGCATTTTGTATCCTGCTGCTTTCTCCTACAGCTGGTTTATTGAATGGAGATGGTCTATGGTCGAGTAGCTTCTTCTAAATCCAACCTGTTCCCGTGGTTGGTTTTCATCTAGTGTTTTAGTGATCCAGTTGGTGATGATTTTTGTGAAAAGTTTATAGATGGAGTTTAGTAGGCTTATAGACCTGTAGTTGTTGAGGTCTATCAAGTTTTTTTTCATGTAGAAGCATTATGATGGCCATGTTCCATTCTTCTGGGACTCTGCTCTATCTTAGACATAAGTTGAACAGATTAGCTAGCTTTTTGTAGACGATCTTACTGGCTTTTTGAATGGATCGATGGTGATGTTATCTGGTCCAGGTGCCTTTCATTTTTTTTGTTTGATAGCTTGCTTTACCTCCCATGGTGTAACTTCTGGGAAGTCCTCAAACTGATTGTCAGTGTCTTGCATATCCTGGTTGTTGCTCAGTCGCCCATGTCTTGAAGAGTAGATTTCTTGGTAGAATTCTTGGGCGCGTTTGACAATTGTCTCTGTTGTTATTTCTCCGTTTTCTTCAAGTATGCTACTTATTTGTTTCTGTCCTTTACTGAGAGCTTTGTTTATTGCTTTAAAGCCTCAATGTTTTTCAAGAGTGGTTTCGATGATTGCTGTCGTGTACCTTCTTTTGTCTTCTCTTAGTTTCTTTTTTATTGTTTTGTTTAGTTTGGCCTCCTCTATTTTTTCCCTTGTTATTGTTAGTGGTTTGAGGTGTCTGCACTTTTCAATGAGTTTTTTGGTTTCGTCTGAGATTTTACTGATGGTCTGTATCTTTCTTGGTTTAAACATATTGGCAGCTTTGATAAGAGAGGTTGTGTCTTCAAAAGGTAATTACATTGATTAATCAATCATTGACTTTCTTATTAGAAGCCCAAATTAACCCAGCCTATTTTAGTCCCTTTAAGTCACTGGTGAAATTAAAAATTGAGTTGCACTGGGCTTTCAAAAGTAGCCCATTCACTACTTGTAACCCCATCTGGCTACCTGGCTGGGTTACTTTTGTATAGTACATGAAGTCTTACGTACTGTTTTCGGCAATGTGTTGAAACTTTTCACTGCTAAATATATACACCAATGAAACCAGAGGGCTGAAAATGTCAATATTAACTCCTTGTCTAAAATAAAAAGTTTGTTTTTTAAATTTCTCCTCAAAATTAGTTATTTTTTTGTTTTTTCTGGTGGTGGGGGGGGGGTCAATTTACAATCTTAGTTTATGCTAAATTGGTCACTTAGTTTTTGTCCAGTAGCATTCATACTTTGTTTTAACAATCCAATAAAAGACCATAGAAGTATTCATAGATCACCCCTTTTTCCAATTATTTGATTGATCATCCCCAACACAGCATGCTGCCAAAAGACATTGGTCATGTGATGGTTTCTACTGGGTAACTTATCAGATCTACGTAATGTTGTGACTCCCATGCCGATTTTTTTTTTTTTTTTTGCTTAAGAGTTATTTATGAATTTTGGAGTTGAGCTGCTCGTTGCCTGGGGTAGGTTAACTTTTAAATTAATGTATTGCTGGAAACTGGCTCATAATTGTCAGGGGAACTTTGTGGAAAGAACAGAATTTTTTTTCCAATTGTCAGAAGTTTGGAGGGAAGTAAATTATTGTGACTATTGATATTGAAATTCAAATCTTTTATATTAATTCAAGAGATGAGAATATATGTTTGAGAAAAAGAGTTGGAACTCTGTCCTGTTATAAAAATCTTTTTATATGACATTGGAGGAGTTATTTTCTTCACTCTGTCCAATACCTCTGCATATTTCAAAGTTCCCCTTCATCCTGACACCACATTACTTTTCCATCATAATATGTATATATAACCAGTGTTTCAGATAAAGAATTACAGTTGGATTTAGTGGCTGGTTGAGAGAAAATGTCAGATAGATTTAAGATTGATAAAGTCTTTCCAAACAACAAAATTTACAATCTATGCATTGTATCATGATGATAGATATATAACCAGTGTTTCAGATGAAGAATTACAATTGGATTTAGTGGCT
>OY735200.1:91351913-91369413 GCA_963457665.1 Thysanoteuthis rhombus | reverse complement strand
AATCCTTTTAACCTTTTCGATAAAATTAATAAAAATGTTTGAACCATAACAATACAAAATGTCAGATTGTAACGTGTATTTATTCATTTACAAGATTATTATTATCTATTTACAATCTGTAATGAACTATAACAATTTGAAAATATTACCATATTTACTTGTGTACAATGTGAGAAATTTAACATTAAAAATCAAAGTCAAAATTTGTATGTAACATTATACTCAAGTGTAAAAAAAATATAACATATAATAGATTACTGATAGTTAGCTTCAAAAACTATATTCAAGATTGCATTGTACTCAAGTGAATATGATTATAAGAAAATAACAAATGTTAGTTTGTTTAGCAGTGATGGGTCATGTCAGTTCCAATGATCGGATACATTTTTGATGGCGGACTCATTAAACTTTGGCAAATTTTTTAGCTTCTGGAACTCTGCTTTCTCACATTAAAAAAAAGTGATAAAACAATTTTGAATGCAGAATTTCAGCAAAATGCTTCACAGGGGTAGAAGTGTAGATAACAAGTAGTGTTTTTGTTTTTTTGTAATAAGCCTTCCCAACTCCCAACCAAAGACTATTTGAGCCTTGTTTTGCCATTGATGCTTTACTCCTTCCTCTGCTAATTATGTACTTGTTCTAATTGAAAAGTTCTAAATGAAGTTCCTTGAACAGTAAACAAGCCAAAGAATTTGGTTAATACAAAATCTGCCCTAGAACTTTTTTTTTCTATTCTTCTTCCAAATAGTTTTCAACTAAGGAATACAACAGTAGTTAATGTTATCTATTTATTCATCTCCACTAACCAAATTGGAGAGGTGTGTCTGTCTTTTAGTCAATCTATTCACACAATATCTCCAAAAGTACTCAAGAATTTCAATGAAATTTTGTGGAAAGGTGGGTAATAGGCTATGGTAGAAGTGATTGAATTTTTAGGCCGGCCCATACTCAATTACTTCCTCTGACAGCGGCATTGGCAGAGGTATGTGCTCACCGAGTGCTTTCTAGTTTCTATATGTATCTTTTTCTTGAATGTGAATGTCTGGTTAGTAAGTGAATAGAAACTGTCAATAGAGCTATATCTCTCTGAAAATTACCCAAAAGCAAGTTCCAAGTTTATCATTATTGTTACATTGTATTTAGAACTCGCTTTTTTGAAACCTAGAGAATTTTTTTCTGGAAATTAACATATTTCCAGATAGTTCAAAGGATCGAATGTACCAAAAATTGAAAGAAAAAAGTTTCTCCTGGAGTACTGTGAGGTTAAAAAACAATAAGAATCTTACCCCAATTTAGCTATAAATGTCAACTGTAAGAACAAATTTATAGTAGGTGTAGTAAGTAATCTGTAACAGAAGGAGTGTCTTGATTCGAACATCAGGCAGTTTTGTTGATGTTATTCACTCAGGGTGTAATAAGTACATTTTGGTGCCCCTCAGATCTTTGGTTTTACCACATGTGTGGGTGGGGTAGTTCAGATAGTTTGGACCCTCTGCCTGAACTTGGAGAAAGCGCAACATCAAACATTTTTTTAAACATTTTTTAATAAAAAAAAAACAAATAATCACAAATAATCATAGATTAACTTTGAATATACAAATTTATTATATCCATTATCTAGATAGATGGGCAATATAGAAAAAAAAAAAAAAATGCTCCCCCATTCCCTGCTAAAACCTGGATCTGCCCTTGTACTCAATAACAGAGAAAGTGCTTTCATGAGAAATACAAAAACAGTTTTGTAGATATCATTTACTCAGTACATTGCACTATGCCTCTCAGATTTTTGGTTTTACAACATTAATGTTTTCTACCTTTTATTGAAATAGTCTTTCCACTTAGATGCCTTTTTTAAAATATTTTTTTCACATTAATTTTATCTTATGGCCTCCATCAAAACTGTGCCCAAGTGAGAGAATCACAAACTAATTTCAATGAAACACCTGACTTGAAAGCATTATGGGCTGATCATTGAAAGTAGCACTTATTGAAAGCATCTTAATCTTGTCCATTAAGTACAAATAACTCCCAATCTTC
Source organism: Thysanoteuthis rhombus (assembly GCA_963457665.1). NCBI lineage: Eukaryota > Metazoa > Mollusca > Cephalopoda > Oegopsida > Thysanoteuthidae > Thysanoteuthis > Thysanoteuthis major. The sequence goes on along the minus strand of OY735200.1, from coordinate 91,367,376 downwards.
TCTTTCTCCTTTGCCAAAGAAGTCAGAGAGGTATAGGTATTATCTTGTGTCTTTCTGCCTTTCTCTCCCTCCATCTTTCTGTCTTTCTACGTGTGTACTGTATATGACGATGTCAATCCTGGTCATAACCCAGATGGGTGAACATCTGAGGATACCAGGTTCCGTATGCAGCAACAAGCTCAGATAGTGTAATGGTTAGCAAGTCTGCCTTACATGCAGAAAGAGTCGGGTTTGATTCCTGATATGAGCATGAAATGTAGAAATCTCTTCATTAGGAAATATTTCACTGTGCACTGGGTTGTTAATTGAGTACACTCTAAGCTCTGCGATTAGAGTGGAGGTATCCCATGGTGGATCTGCATCCTGCGAAGGGGCTGATGATAAAAAAGACTTGTAAGAATGATGTTGTGAGCTTTACCAGACTTGAAACTTGCAAGGATCACTAAGCAGATGAATACAATGAAAATTAAGATCTGTCAGTGGCCTCCATACAATTATAATTTACCAAAAGTTTATATGTCCGTATGTGACAGCCTGCTGCAAAAAACATTATGACCTTATGAAATTTTCTAACAGATGGAAATCAGATAATGTTTAAATTAATTTGTTTTTAAAAGTGATGATTTGACTTTTCAGACTTTTGGTGAATTTTAATAAGATGTGGTTCTCTTTTGATTTGATTTTTTTCTGAATTTCTTCATTTGAGTAAGTTTACTTGTAGCTTTTTGTTCTCTCTATCAGTCACTGTCATTTCAGCGTCAGTTTCTCCAGTGGGTTCATGATTCTCTTTGAAGGTGGTATTATTGCAGTTTTAGTTACAAGATGTTGATTTCTCAAGATGGGGTTCATTGTTAGTCCCAGGAGGCCCAATTACCACTTCTTGTCTGACCTTGCCCCTGCAACCTGCCCGGCTTGCATAAACCTGTCAGGAGCTAAAAAGTATAGTTGCAAGAGGAGGAGAATCGTTCACCCAAAGGTCTGGACCAAGTTTCATATGAATCCAACATGAAACGGCTTAATGGATATTTAATATCAAGACCTACTGCCTGAAAAGTGTCTTATAGAGATGCGTTGAATGCATAAAAAAAAAGGATGTGATGTTAAAAATCCCTTGCACTGTTTTGATGATTCTGAGTGTTGGAAAGGTATTGCAACTTTGAACCAAATGAATTATAACATTTCTTTCAAACAATCGTGTATGGATCCACTTCCAAATTTGATCAGTTTTTCTGTAGCCTATCGTCCACCCAGCCATAAATTGTCATTGAAATTCATTAAGAATTTTTGGAGATATTGTGTGGACAGACATGAGAGTTTGATGATGTTATATAGTGCGGACATATATCTACAATGTAGGGAAGGTAATTGTGCATGGATCTGTCCAAAAATTAATGATCTCCATTACTTATTATCCAAATACATATACCTTGAAAAATGAGCCGGATTTTAAAAATATGTTTTCCATATATTGGAAAAAATCTACTGCAATTAGTTTTTGATTTTGTGTTGCCCCTATTATATTGGTGAAATCCTGATTGTCGAATTCTTTTATTTGCGTCATTATTGTCTCTGGTCACACAAAATAATAAAATAATTTCTGGTTGCTTGAACCATAACTCTGTTAACTATTGGTCACCCAATAGCAAGCCTATCTTCATTCCTAATTACAATATGGCTGCTGCTATCTTGTTTCCAGAAAGAGGCTCTCTTACGAAGCACTTCTTCAAAAAGTAAGATTCAAACTCTAGGCAAGACTTGATATTTTGCTGAATGAGAAGTGGAAGAATTCAATGTCACAGTAGCAGTGAGAAATGACCCAACATTGCTCCCTTTTTTAGGGAAGTACCCTTACTTGTCTAACACAATTCCTATTTTATTACAAAATTGGTATATCTGTACTGTCAAAAAGACTGCACCTATAAAATTTATATCATAAAAATTAGAGGCTTCTATTTCTTTGGACATAATTCTTTGAAAAGGGCAGACAACCATAACAATATAAAAACAAGAATACATCAAATCAAAGCCAGCACCCCAACCCCAGCTGAAGAAGTGTCCTACAAAAGACTAAATAGAAAAGTAGGAGGGGTGTGTGGGGTGAAAAAGGTGAAGTGTTTGCTTGAACATCTAATTGCCAACTACAACTGGATCAACTCTTCTACGTCCAATAAGTACCGCTTTGAAAAATCTTTTTACTTTCCACTAAGACCAAATACATTAGCAGGAGAGGGTGTTTGTAAGGAGAGGAAGTCTGGACTTATACTAAGGCGTACCTTAACAAGCACCCCCTCTTTTCAAAAAGGGGTATGGCTTGGACCTGAGCTCCAGGCTGCTGCACCATTTGGTCAGTACCCTGAAGGGAAACAGACCACTATAATCAGCGTAGCTCTGCTATTTTGGAGCGAGTGGAATCTCTGCTTAAAGTTGCAGTCAGCTGTACTATCCAGTGTATCTAAGCTTAAAAATACCGAGCCGTACTATCCTGAGGTTCTGTGCTTGAAGTGGATGATAACCGTACTGTCCTGCACCTCCTCCAAATGGACAGTAGAACTCTATAATCAGCTCGGCATGTACAGACTGTGGACTGTTCTGTGCCACCTCAATGGACTGTAAGAAGCTAATCATAGTTTTAAAAGGTGGTGTTGGCTCTGGGCAAGCTGGCCACACCTTAAAAAAAATCTATTGCTCAAGCTGGCTGGATGTTCTACTCACAGGCCCCGCCGACTATGGCCCTACTGCTGTGGATATCACCCCCGAAACAATATTTGTTCATGCTGCCAAGTCATTCATTATATGGGAATCAATATTGACTATTGAAATGTTTTTGTCAAAATACAGTTTATCATTTGAAACTGTACATGATCTATGTCATTGAATATGACGACAGTTTTATTTTTGCTTGTTTTTATTGTTCAAATTCTGCCTGTCAGCTTCTTCCCCTTTCCCTAATGAATACATATCATTTTAATGCTTAAAATTTCAATACTGAATCATTAGTGTATCCATGGCCCTTGGTAAGTCATTGAGATGCCGAGGCTCACATTGAACATTCAAACTGCAACAGTTCAACTTATTTTTATATGTTGGGTTCCTTCAGTATGACAGAAAACCTATAAAGGAATAGAAAAAAAACACATCAGTAATTATTGTGATACTATGAGACATTAATTGTCTTTGTGTTTTCTCAAGTTCCTTTCATCGTTTGTTTCCAAATTGTTTGTCTGACAAGATTTGTGGGGAAATCTTCATGTGATGTAAATTATCACAATTTTGTTGAACCTTTCCTATATAAATCAGTGGTTCTTGATCATGGGGTGGGGACACCCTCCTTGGCGGATGAGTAATTTTAAGAGGGGCTATGAATGAGCCTGGGGGGAGAAATTAAGAACTGAGAAATTATCATTAATAAGTATTTGTGATAAACATGAACACAATGCATGAGAATTTTTTTTTTCTCGTTGCATATTTGCAGTAACCATCTCAAGGTAATCATTTGGTTGAAGATTTGAGGGGTATGTAGAATGTGTAGGCAAGATCCAACTACTAAAGAGGGGAGTGGTGGTATAAAGGTTAAGATCCAATGGTTTAAATGAAGGCAGGAAGATGGGGGTTTTTTTCAAATTTTTTTATTATTATTGTTCATTATAGCAATTGAAGAAACAGTTCCACTTGCCATATTCATTAATTTTTGATATAACTAATCCATAACCCATTGTGTCATCATAAGTATACTACAACAGGCTCAGCTGATGGCTGCAACTGATATAATTGTGACAGACACGATAGGAAGGGAGAGGGAAGAAGGTTAGGTAGCTTAATAAGAGGGAAGGGAGAGGAGCTGATGGCTGCTTTTGATATAAATGTGATATATGGCTCATATTATGGACCATAACTTTTTATCAAAAGTTTCATCAAAAATATACTCACACACCACATGCGCATGCATAGGCCACATACGTACTGACATGCATATACACGCATGCACACACAAATGTGTATATGTGATGTATGTGTATGAGCCTTTTTTAATTTTCTATGAAATGTTGTTTCGATGAAAAGTCATGCTTTCATGATACATGATTTTCATTAAAAAACAAGAAATAGAACAGGCTCTGTTCAAGACCAATGATGTTGTACATACAACACATACAGCATTTGGCAACATTTGATTCTGTGATGAAAAATATTTATGATATTAAAAAATATTTCTTTCCAATTGATTTTTCAAATTAATCCCTGTTAAAACATCCAAAACAAAATAAATTAGTTATACATGGAGTGTATACATTAGTTATAAACACTGTCTATTCTCATTCCTTTTTTTCTCTTCTTCCTTTCTCGTATTCTACTTTTTAATCGCAAAATTGATTTTTAAAAAACAGATATGACATAGTGAAATGCAAAAAAGAAACAATTTTGATTCCTTTCTCTCTTATTATCCTCCACCTTTAATAGGGATAACAACTCTCTCTCTCTTTCCCTTTTGTAAAGAATTTTGTTTATCTCTCTCTTTAACCACTCTCTCTTAGGGTCACTTAATTCCTTACAGATGCTGTTAACCTATTTAAAACTGATTTGACATGAAATTTTCACACTTCTTAGAACTGTCAACTTGGTCTCAGTTAGAAAGATTGATTATTTACAGTCAGCTAAAAAATGTGGTGTGCAAAAAAAAGTCACAAACATTTGGTAAACTGAGTGAAACTTGCATTTCCTCTCTTTAAATCAACTTACAGGAGTTCAGGTTGAACTTGAATCCTTTTATTTGCCCCTTTGGTTTCCTGTGAAATTCCCACTGGTCAAGATCAGGTTGAGAGGAACATTCCCATTTTCATGGATTTTTGAGGAAAAATAATTTAAATAATGTCTCCCTATGATGTTGAGTATAGGAACTGGATTTTTTTTTTTTTATTACAACCTGTAAATCAAAATTGTCAAAATAGGTTTCTTCAGTTTTCAAGTCAGTCCAGCTGACTATGTATGTATGACACATACAGGCCGCACCAATGGAGCTAGAGGGCTGAAAATTTAAACATTTACTCCTTATGTCTATCAAACTTATTAATTTTTTTTTTTTTTCTAAATTACCCCACTAAATAGGTTTTTTTAGTGGTAGGTCAAGTTTGCAATATGAGTTTGTTAAATTGGATCCCTAATTTTGCCTGCAAATTTTTTGAAAATTCAGACTTTTTTAATGATTACTCCTCAACAGAATGCGTGGGAAGAAACTTATTCATTGATTACCCTCTTCTCCCAATGTTCTAATGCTGCCAAAAGACATTGGTCATGTAACAGTTTCTTTTGAGGAAGTAACCAGACTTGTTTTCAACATCTGCTTGGTATCATATGTGACTTGAAATGCATTCATTCTTATATTTAAATGTCTACTTATTTACTTTTTTAAAAACCATTGACTAAAACTGTCAACGCGAGTTTTTTCAATTTTCAGGTGATTCTGGCTGGCCGGCTGGCTATTTATTTATGTATGTATATGTCATATGTACAAGCTATACTGATTTCAGCATTCTTGGTAAAGAATTATGACTCACAATTTTGGCTAAAAATGACCTGATAACCTCCCATAGTCCATATGGTAAGTTGCCCTCAGTCTGCAAGCAGAACATTTGATTGATAGGTCTCATAGTTTTTGTGGAGTAGAGGCAAAAAATGAACAAACAACTCGAATAATATATATATATATATATATGGCTGGTAAAACTTGAAATCTGCTCCCCTGTTGTATTCTAACAACTATTTTTTTTTTTTAGTATGGAGGGCGCCTTCCAAACATTGTGCCCTAGGCAACCACCTAGGTTTGCTTAATGAGCGGATCATTCCTGTGATATATATGTATCAAAATCATTCTGAACGGTTGGAATGAATTCGTAAGTTGATGTGTTTCCTCTTCAAATTAGAAAACTTGCAAAGTATGTGACATTCTATATTTCCTTTGCATTTTTCCTTTTTGCCACCAACAATTTCAGATTTTATCTTAATTTATCAGGCTAAATATATTATTAGGCATGCAATGTTGTAAAATCGTCTGCTTGGATAGTCTAACGATTAGTATGTCTGCCTCACACACCTAGTTCCCAGTTCAGATCCCGCTACAAGCGAATAGTGTAGAAAACTTTCCATGTGGTCCCATTTCCCTGTGCACTCAGCAGCTAATTGAGTACACTCTAAGCTGTGGAATTAGGATGGAGGTATCCTTTCAGTGGACTTGCATCCTGCCAAACTTGTAAGAATAAAGTCCTGGTCTTGACCAGATTTGAAACTTGCAAGGATCATTGACACATGCAATAGGAACCAGGACATCATCACTGGCTGTTTGTATTCCAAAGGGAGTTGTCTCGAAAGACGGACACTTAGCATTTATTTATGTTGCAAGATCAGGAGGTGCAGATGGCTTGAAGCAGGGGAAATGGAATCAACAAACTGTGTTCAAACTCTGATAGAGACTGTTTGCTTTCACTCTGGTTGGTCACTCAGTAGAAACCGTCATGTGATCAACATCTTCTGGTAGCATGCTGTTGGAGGTGATCAATGAATAAATTACTTTTTGTTGGATCCCTAAAAATCAGAATTTTCAATAAAAACAAGCATGAAAGTTGCCAGATACAAACTAAGGAACCAATTTAGCATAAATAGCATCAATTGTAAATTGATCCTCTCCTCTAAAAGCTTATTGAGGTGGTTAGATTGAGGACAGTTGAAAATTTCAGCCCTGTAGCTCCGTTTGTCCTGTACGCATGGCATATAGATAGATAGCCTAACAAAATCACCTGAAAACTGAAGAAACCTATGTTGTCAGTTCTGATTAGATGTTTCTAACCATGTTGTTCAAAGAATATTTAGGATTTATTTGGTGAGTGAAAACTTATGATTTCAATAAAATTGCTAGTTCTAAATAGTAAGCCATAGGCAGCATAATCACTGATTTCTCTAGTCCCCAAATCAAATCCAGCTTAGGACCCCATGAAGGCTTCGGCCAATCCTACTTTTCTCAGAAAAGAAAAAGAAGGATTATATACATATTTTTTTTATTTGATAATGATGGTGACAAAAAAAGGTCCACTCTTCATCTGATGACATTTAATGATTTGAAAACATTTCCGAGATATTTGGCAGTGGCAGTATTTGCAAAAAGTTATCAAAAAAACTAAAAGAATAACGTAAAAGAGTAAGGGATGCCAATGTCCACAGTAGATTAGCTTTAAAGCGTGCATAGAGGACAAGTGAGTTTTTATAACTGATTATCACCCTAGCAATAAAAAGGGTCGGCATTGAGCCTTCATGAGTGCGATACGTCGTCTATGCGAAGAATTGTCATGCAAGGCATGTTAGCCATGCGGTCCGGTATGAAACCCCTTCGCTGGCGACGGCAGGAGAGGGGTGAAGGAGGAGACACCATTAAGTTGGAAAGGCACATGTCAGCCAAAAAAAAAAGGAGGAGACAGAATGGTATGGTGGCCCCCTGTTTATCTATTTATTTATCTATTTATTTATTTTTCTCTACTTCTAGGGCAGATGGATGCTACCGGCTGTTAGAGTCGGCTGAAAAAAAAAAAAGAAAAGAAGTCTTAGACGGAGGAGCAGGGTTGCCAGTTAGTCGGAGACGTTTCTGGTCAAAAATAGCCAAATGCTAAATTGTTTATGACAGCAATTTCATCATGTTTTCATTGGATGAAGTATTGTAAATTATTAGTCTTGATTTTCAATTTTTTTTTTACCACTATTCACTTTCACCATAATTTTTCCTTTTTTTTATCACAACTTTTCAGTGATGTTGCAATTATAAAAAGCGACTGAACCATTAAGATTAAGGTAAATGAGTATTAAAAAAAATAACGATTATTTATAGAACATTACAATAGTGAAGAAATTCTGAAAATAAGAATTTATCGAAAATACTACTGCCACCAAGTCAGAATGTCCAAAAAAAATTAGATACGGCCAAACGCCTTTCAAAAAAGCAAGATTTGTCAAATTTGGCTAGAAAATGGCCGGAATAGCAACCCCCGCGGAGGAGGATTTGTTGGTATGGAGGACGAACAACCAGATGTTTGAATTGGGCTAGGAGAGAAAATGAAAAAAAAATAACAAAAACCGTTCTCTCCCTTCCGCTATAAATAAAAATCCCCTGTCCGTGTGTGTGTGTGTGTGTGTGTTTCTGTCTCTCTCTCTCTCTTTCTCTCCTTTTTTTCTTCTTCCTCGAGATTAACTTCTGATTCTCCTCTTCCTCACTAGTCTTATGAATTATCAATCCCTCCGTCCCCTTTCTCAACTTCCCGTCTCCTTCCCCACTAATCCACCCATTGAACAATTCCGACACTCAATTTCTCTTTTAGATCCCCCCCTACCTCCGGGGGCCCACTACTATTTCCAATGACTCCATGAATACAACTTCCGCGACGAAATGTACACAGAGCCACAAACGAGCACCAACCAGCCAGTAATTTTCTTCAAGAATAATATGGACGAGGGAGGATGGTGTGTGATGGGGCAGGAAGTGGCCCCGGGTGTCGGGGGGTGGGTGGGTGCAAGGGTAAACGGAGCTTAGAGAAAATGGAAGGGAAGAAACAGAGAGACAGAGTGGGTGTAGAGAGAGGCCTGCTTAATGTCTTTTCATGTGTAGGATACAGGAAGATAGTGGAGCTAGTGATTTCGAGAAATCCCTAGGTATTTTGTGAAATCTCCCAACATTTCAGCTATTTCATGAAGTTCGAGTTTCACAATCGGTGTAGTAATGGTTTACGAACTTGTAATGCTGACCATTTCTATCTGTAATGACTTTCATTCTCACAAGGTGCACCATTAATGCATAGGAGTCCACTGCAACTTTTCGGTCAGAGGTGGGGGTGGGGGCAAAATGGTATCTGCAAGATATATCTTGGTATTCATTCCTGTTATCAGTGAATTTTCTTTTTTTTTTATTTTTAAGGAAACATCAAGGTGAGTTTACATAAAACAATTTCACTTTACCATCATAAAAGGTTCTAGCTTTTATCGCCCTTTCGCTCTCTATGAAAAGGCCTGATCCAGGTACGGGGTCATAAGTCCATTGCCTTGCGTCAAACAAAGCTGAACTTAGTAAATATCAAGTATATCCTGCTTCAGCATTTTCAGTGTTTATGCAGCTTAGTTTAACACAAGGTAGTGTGGCACCCAGTGAGGATCAAACTCATTGCAGCCTCACTAGCTTTTTAGCCATTACATCAGTGATTGTGAAAGTAAGCATTTTGTGGAATTATTGAAATGTCCACAGATTTCCAAGCCCGTCACCAGGGAAGGGTGACTCCTGGAAATCACTACTCCCCACCCCATGGATGCAATGTGAATAAACTTTTATTTCCTTTGTATAAGTGTGCTATATTGGGGGATGTGACTCGTGCTATAATAAATAGTACTTCACACCAAAAATAAAACTTCGAAAAATTTGTGTTTTAGAAAAAAAAAAATTTTTCTTCAATGTAGTTCATTTTAATGAAAATACTTGAAAGTACACTGCATTCGCCCCCAAATATAAGCCCATTGCCCACCATTCTACAACATTTCACTTATACTTTTGGAGTTGTTGTGTTGTGTACATATAACTATGGTACGGGGGGGGGGTGACCTTGGAAAATTTCTGGATCCATCTCAAAAAGTAAATACTTCCTTAGCTCCTTGTCCAGCCATTCACAAAATTTCACTGAAATTCGTTTAACTTTTGGAGATATCGTGTTCTGTACACTTATTCACGATGTAGGTAGATGGGATGACCGTGAGAAAACCAACTGGATTTATTTTATTCTCTAAGTTAGAGCATCCTGAAAATGTGGGGCTAAAAAGATTCTCTGTACAATTCGTCGTTTTTACTGGGTTTCAGTAACATACATAGTTTTTCTCTGTATGTGAATCTAACATTATTATTGGTAACTACCATTAAATACTTCCATTGTTGCCAATTTAGCTCTTTTCTTGTTTTGGCAGTGCGAAAAACTGCTCAATGAGTGCAAGCGGGCTTGTAAATGTTAGCCAAAAAGGCCAAAAGATGCAAAAAATGGCTATTTGAAAAGGTAAATATATCACTCTTTTAGGCAACATCAAGTACCTTTGCTTGCCCCTACCCTTGATGGATACCCCCTATGTTTTACTACCCTAGAGATCCTGCTGGTGGATTTCACAATATCACTGAAACATATGTACATCAAGAGAGCAGTCATAATGTGTGAAAGACTGAAATTGGGTAAAGGGTAGATAAAGAAAGAAAGGAAGCAACAAATGTTTATAAGAAAATGGAAACCTGGAATCACTGAGTCTGTGGAAGATAAAGAACAAAGAGACTAATTGAGTGACAACAAATGACAAAAACAACATAAACTTAAATAAACAGTGAAAAAAAGTAAACTAGATAAAATAAACTGGGGGGGGGGTTAATAAACATTGACCCTATTCTCTTTGACCCTCCTTTCACCTTCTAACTGAAACTGTCCCCCCTTACCATTGGCTCCTTGGGAGCCCCCTTAACATATAGTGCAGTTGTTCTCCAAAATTCAAAATTCCAGAATGGGGGCTTTTGAGCTTGTTGAGATAGCAGACCTTCCTAAAGCCTGACCAGTTCAAAGGCCATTTGTACATTCAACCAGTCCTGTTCAGAGTTTCTTGTATAAACCTAAAACCAAATTATTTTGTTAATACAGGTCAAAATGCATAATTTCTAGAAATCCATATGGAAGTTCATTTAAATAAGCTCGGTCTTTGGTAAGAAAAGGCTGGAAACCACTGATCAAGTGAAATTTGATGAAAAATAAATTCTATGAATAGACATGTATTATCACATAATTGGTGAAAAACAGCTCCAAAGGATAAATTATTATTCATGGAATTTATGTATGTACAAATATATCTATATTATTAAATATGGTTAGGAGAAATGCAGTAGGTGAACTGCTATTTATAAGACTTTTAAGGCCCCTCCACTGATCCAGTGGGGTGGAGTCCAGGAGCTCCGGATTTCTCTGCATAAGCCAAGCTCATATTCAATATTTTTTGAATGAATACCTCAATGAAGAAATTTCATAAATGAAAAACCCTAATACTTCTATCTAGATGAAAAAAAAAAATCATTTATTTAAACCCCACATGATTCCAAGCAATAATTCATGAAATTTATTGTAGCCATAAGACAAATTTGGACTCCTAGATCCACCCTTGATACTGGTTAGATTTTTTGTGTTTACATGAACATGTAAGGGTGTATTGGAGGACCTGTAGATTCATTAACTCAAAACATAATGTTTAGCTGTATTGGGGATAATCAATCAAAAAATTGGAAAAAGAGTGATCAATGAATGAGTTACTTCTTTCTTCTTTTATGGAATCACCAAAATGAAAATGTCCTAATTTAAAAAAAGAACAAAAAATGAGTATGAATGCTGCCAGACACCAACTAAAGGACTAAATGGAACTTTTTACTGAAAACTCATTTGGGGTGGGGATTGAAAGAAATGTTTAAAACATCTTTCCTCGTCCTTAATAAGAAGTAAATGCTTAAATTTGATGGCCCTACAACTCCATTGGAACCTATGATCAAACTCCTGATACTAGTGAATAGTATGAAACAACCTTACTATCCATCTCTCAACAAAAGGCAGCATGTACACATATATATCATACTGTGAAGTAATCCCGTTACTTACATTTGTCTATATGACATATACATTATCACAAACATAATGTGCAAGAGATTTTTCTGTCAAAACATTTAAAGACATCTCGTATCCATGTAAGATTATATATATGTAGAGATGTACTATTCAAGTCAAGGCAAGACAGAACTAGAGTATATAGTGTGTATGGAATTTTTATTATGATTGTGTGATATCTGACTTCTATGCTCATCTCCATTATCAGCAGTTATAGGTCCACCTTGTTAGGAGATGAATGCTGTCTTTCCAATAATAGAGCCATCATGTAAGGTGTTGTAAGTGGTAGCTATATGTATTATCATTTCTGTGTGTTTTGTTATCAACCTACCAGTATTTTCTAAGAATCAGGGGATTTAAGCTGTAGCTTACCATGGAAACCAATCTCTGTCCAGCTTGGATTTTACAATATAGGAATATAGACCCATTCTAGAGTGTATATGTAGGAGCAGTGGAAGGGGGTGCAGGGATCATGTCTCTGAGAGGTGAAGAAATCAATAAAAATGCAAAATCATCGATTGTAAAGGTTTCGATTGGTTAAGAGTATGGAAACTCTAAATTGCCCAAGAAAACCTTTGTGAGTTTTTGTTGGACATTAAGGGCCATGCTATTATCTGAGTTTCGATCTCTCAGATGTGTATTATGTAATGGTCCTTTTGTTGGTAAAGATTTGAATAGTGGGTCGAGTTGACATGGTGTGATTTCTTTTTTTTTTTTTCTCATTTTTTTTGATGATATATGTTTATATTTGTGTGTGTGTGTTTAGATGATGTTGTTACGGTAGTGTTCTAGAATATCTGTGTATGAGTTCTCTGTTAATAGGATTAATACACTGATATCTATTTATTATCATTAATTTGTGTTGTTCTATTTGATGTTAAGTCCATAAGATAAGTGTTTTAAGGCATCTCATCCACATATCTTCATGGGATTCAAAAACCTCTGTGACCTTGTTGGATGTATTCTTCTCTATCATTTCAAGTGAATTTCGCATCAGCGCTAGAATAGTGGTTAGGTAGGTAGAAGTGGTGTTCTATTGGGAGTAAATTGCTGTAGTTGGATGATTTCATTCTGTCTGTAGTTAAATCTAATGTTGAACAGCCATTCCAATTTGCCTGTGTACTATATTTTACATTGTGTGCACTCAAGGAGGTTGATGATATTGTTGCTTTTGCTGCTGGTATTATAAGTAGATGTTATACGTCTTTTTGTTTCTGGAGTTGGTGAAAATATTAGTATGTTTAAGGTGATTGCAGCATAGGCTATTTCCACTGTTGCATGGTTCTAGAATTTTCATAGTTTTAGGGGTGCTTTCTCTATGGAATACTTTATCAATTATGATGCTGGTTCCTCTTGAATTTTGTTCTTGGGTCTACAGTAGGAAAGAACACCAGGGTCATAGAAGATTTCTTCAAATTTTGGTTTTAGTATCAAGAAGACCCACCTATTTTTGATGATTTGGAAAGTGTGGAGGTTGTGTATCTATGAATGTAGTTATAAGGGGTATGTGTTCTGATTTGTTTTTGTTGGTCAATTCAAGGGTGTTTTCTCTTGGTATTGTAGCAGCTCTATTGATTTGATTTTCTATGCGATATACTTGTGTAGGAAAATGTTGTATGAGATTATCATTGTGTAATATATATGTGTATGTGTATATATATATATATATATATATATATATATATATTTAATGAAATATGCTGAACACAAAAAGTAGGAGTACAGTATATACCTGTAATACACACACAAATAATAATGTACACATCTTGATAGTCACTCAATAGAAACTGTCAAGTGAGTAACGTCTTTAGGCAGCATGCCATATTAAGGGTGATCATTTTAAAAACTTGAAAAAGGGGTGATCAACTTCTCATGCTTTTTGTTGGGTAGTGATCACTAAAAAAGTCCAAATTCAAAAAAAAAGAAAAAAAGGCTGGATACAAATTAAGGGATCAATTTAGCATAAGCTTAGATTGCAAATTGAATCTCCCTCCCACTACAAATTTATGTAGGGGGAAATTTAAAAAAAAACCCGGGGAGGGGATGAATGTTTAAAATTTCAGCCCTCTAACTCCATTGATTTGGCCTGTACGTGCCATTCATGTATACATATGTAGTCAGCTAGATAACCGAACTTGAAAATTGGAGAAACCTAGGCTGACAGTTTTGGTTGATGGATTCTAATACTTGCTTGGCCTGTGGAAGTCTTTTTTTCTAACCATTTAAGATTAAAACATTATTTTTTTTCATCCTGGATAAACTTGATGCTATCTAGAACAAAGTTGTTTCAAGTAAAAAAGAAATCTATCCTCCTCAACCATAACTTCATTATATCTGTGCATGTATACATGTGGTGAGGGGGTGGAGCAAATGAGGGTGAGAAAGTTAGAATGTTACAACTTTATAGTCAATAAAAGATAATGATGTAGCACAGTTGTTTCATGTAAACCTAATTCAATGTTCCCATATGAAGAGACTGTATTCTTCTCTAGCACTCACTTGGTCATGTTCCCATGGGCTTGGGTTACGCGTCTCTATCAATGGTCAAGTGCAGCCTACAGTGGATCATACTTGCTTATACTACAATTAGTGGCGAGTGCAGCACCTCTATGGTTGGAATGCTTCTTATGAAACAGGGTCGTTACTACGATATATTACGAATATATCTTTTTACCCCTGCCCCCCAAAATATATCTTTTGCCTTCTTTCAGGAAAAGGGGCAGTGGACGTGGCCATGTATATACATGTGCATAAACAAAACCATGTACTCTTACCCATGTCTCCTCCATTTTGTTTGATGATAAACAGATAGACAAGGTTGGCCAAAGCCTTTTTAGCAGGGCCAGCTCTGCAGTTAGACAGTGGTTTTTTTCCTCTGAGTTTCTTTGACAACCAGTGCCTGCCATTTTGAAATAAGGAAATTGCTTCCATTTCTTCAGAAGTAAAATTCAAACGTTGTCTTTTGTTGGGATAGTTTAAACACTTCAAGATGTGTTGGGTTTTTTTTTTCCTCCTACAAAATATATATGATTCCATCCTTGGTTGAAAACCTGTACCCTCCTATACTTATGTATAATCTCCTGTTAGCATCATGAATAAATGAATATGAAGTAAGGAACAGCATGATTCCGCTCAGATAAAGTGATGGTTAGCATGTCCACCTCACATACAGAAGACCCCGGGTTCGATTCCCAGAATGAGTAAAGAATGTGAAAAACTCTTCTGTAAGACAACCTTTCTCTGTGCACATAGCAGCTAATTGAGTACACTCTAACCTGTGTGATTAGGGTGGATGTATCCCTTTGATGGACTTGCATTTTTATAAAAAATTTGTTAGAATAAAGTTCTGGTCTCGATTACAGACTTGAAATTTGTAAGGATCACGAATTTGATGCATGCAAAAGAAACGGGACTTTGTCACTGGCCGTTTATACTCGAAAGGGAGTTGTCTCTTGAGAAAGGGACGCTTTGAAAACCTATTCTACTTACCTCCACCATGTTCATACATATAATTTCCTGTTAGTATTGTAAATAAATAAATACAGGCTAAGAAGTAACAAATGTGCATCTACACAGATTTTGCTGCGCTGGCAACTCTAGCATCGATTGCCCTCACTGGCTGACTGACAGACACATGGAAATTTGAGTTGCGTCTCCTCAGTGTTGTTTTTCATTATATCAAGATGTCAGAAGAAGCTATTCAGATGACTTTTTGATCAAATAAGTAATATTTTTGTTTAATTCATAGTAATGAAATATTTTTGAATTAAGTA